>JAQGCM010000750.1:0-20815 GCA_034699705.1 Hymenaphorura dentifera
CAAGTTGTCATTTAAGACTCAACTGCAAAACTCTGATCTACTAAATCAATCAACACTGACCTCAAAACGACGATACAATGGCTGACGCAAAAGCTCGTCTGGAGGACAAGGATGAATGGATATTTGATTCCCTGAGCCGGTAATTCCGATAACCGTATATGTTTGCGTTCGTTCTTGTATCAAGCCAAAATCGCATAAGTTTAGTTTATTATAATTTTTTATTCGGAATTTTATTTTCAACACCAAATTATGTTTCTAGGTATACCCATTTATACATGTTCGATTTGGAATTCCCGGTGGATGCTTTTGAGGTCATTAATGACACTAGCTTGTGCCTTGCTGGTCTTCAAACTTATTCCAAAAATTGTGAACTAGTTCAATTGAGCATTCCACCAAAACTTTTGCCAAGCAAAATGGAAGATGGGCTTTGCAAAGATCGTGATTTTAATATTATAAGTGGAGGCTACTCACCTAATCGGATTACCCAGGTAAGAATTCAACGAATTGACTTGCTTATAAGATACCAGTTTAACCACTTCAAGTTTTTTCGAGTTGTTTTAATGCTTTGGTTGGTACTTTATAGATAAAATCCGTGCATTCCAACCCAAAACTGTTGGCTACGGTTCAAACTGGCAAAGCTGGGGTGAGTCTGTTCGAACTTGGCGATGAAAATCACGGTAAGTAATTCTATTGTTTAAGCACCAAATGCTTACAAAACCAATTTATTGTAAATATGCCGATAGCCGAGATGATTATAAGATTATTGCTTTTCAGCCGTCATTATTCCACGGGACAATCTGAGTTTGCCCAGACTTTCGTCTGCATCCGTAGTCCAAGTCATTGCCACGCAAGGAAATCAAATTGTCCTCGGGAGCAATTCTGGAAACTGTATCTATGAGTGGAAGCTTGATTCTCCAATTTCTTCGACTCCCAGCCTTCAGCACGAAATTCCTGAACGTTTTGGCGGAATTACAAAAATCAAGTTCTGGGACGAAAATTCGATGATTTTTTTGACGAATAAGGGGGCAGTTGCTACTTACGATCTGCGAGGGAAACAAATAGGGGTGGAAATTCAGTCGTCAAAGTCAGACATAGACATTTCAACACCGGGGCCTGGCGTAATGAAATCTCCGGAAAAGGAGGAAAAGTTGAATTTAGAATCCAAAAATCAAATTCAAAAGCACCCAACTGAAACCAATTCTGCCAACCCCGAATCTTTACAGAAGTTGCCAATTCAGTCGTCAAATTTAAGCCACATGTCTTTTCCAAACGAACCTACTGATTCTCATAAGAGGCAATCGTTAACCCCTGACCAATCCAGAACGCCTTCGATCGAAGTAAATCCTGCATCATTGCTTTGGAGCTTTGACTCTGTTCCGCCGTTACATAGAGTTGGCATTGTCGATTCTTGCGGTGGATACGAGACGTTTGACATACGAAAAACTACTCCTGGACAACAATCGACCAGCAATCGAATACTCCTTCCTGGCTGCACTGCTAATGAAATATTGGGTCAAAAGTTCAATTTTGAATATGAACCTTACTTGGGGTTTGGATCTGAAGTGAAATTCATTTTGACCGGAATGAAGGATGAGAATGTTCTCGTCTACAGCGATCGAGTTGTGGGTGGCGTCATGGAAGTTTCTCCAGTCTTCACTCATGATGGGCATTCCAGCACTGTTACGCATGCTCTCTGGCACCCTCTCACAAAAAATTTACTATTTTCAACTTCTGCCAATTCTACACTCCACGCTTGGCAGTATATTCAGCGATAAAATTATAAAATATCGGCGGCATCCCATTGTTGGTTCATTAACGATATATTAATCAAAGGTCGTAGCATTATTTGTTGTTGACTTGATGTTCTTTTAAGTTCAGTTAAGGCTTAAGAAATAAAGTTTTCCACACATTATGGTTGACCATTGACCTTGGTGTTAAGTGGAAAATTTTTGTTTAATAAATCTCAAATGTGGATGTATAAATAAATTGCTGAGTTCAACTAATGCTACGTCTTTGACTGACACTTTACTTGACGGTTGACGCAACATTTTTAGAACCCGATTGCATGTTGCAACTTCCAGCAATAGATAAGATTGACAAGAAGTCAGGTCGGGTCAATGCTAAGAGTCGCGTGCTCAGAATGATAGCTAGTAGGAAAGTTGAGCTCTAAATGAGTTTTGCTATTCTTCGCTTGCCTCTTGCGTCACCTTACTTTTGGTTATGGAATATTATTGTTTACTTTCACAACATCGTACTATTGTTTGACCCGATTTTTTATCGGATTCATGCAGACTCTTCGTGAACTCACCTTACACATGTATGTTCATGGTTTATGAGGCTTTGACCTAATTTAATCTGTGATTGCTTATATGATTTTGTACAGACAAGCGAAGGGACAAATTGAAGTCAAACGGCGCGGCGGGCAGTTGCCGTTGCAGTGGTTAATTCCGTGGAGGAACTAATTTACAAAATTGTTCAAAATTGTCGGCTTGATTCAACATGCTTGGAAAATTTCAACTGCTGCGAATCTCTATACCTAAAAGCAGCAGACACCTCACCACATGGTCACCTTTGGCCACATCATTTAACACAAAGCCATCGAAGAAGTTCACTTTCAAAGCCAAGGTAAAGGTATATCAGTTGTTTCATTTTATATGTTCGGACGTCGTCCCTTTTAGAATCTGCCTACAAAATTAAATATGCTCTCTTCATGATTTTCAGCATGGCCTATTTGGATTTCCTCAACTTCGCGAATCCAACGGTTTTGTGCTCCTGCAGGAAAATGCTGTTGCCGAGTGCGAAGCGTTGGTGAAGGAATGCGTGTCACCTTCAAGGACTCGACGAATGGTTGAAGTTTTTGACCATTTGTCAAATTCTTTGTGCAGAGTAGCAGACATGGCAGAATTTGTCAGAGTGGCTCATCCGAACGGATCATTCGCTCACGAGGCAGAACAAGCATGCCTTTCTATTAGTCGACTAGTCGAAAGGTAATTAAATGTAACCAGATTGGTCGTTCGTCAAATTTTTTGATATGTCCAATTTTGAGGCAAGAATTAATTGTTCGCTTTACTAAACGATTTTTGTGGAACCCTTAGATTAAACACAAACAGAGAATTGTATTTAAGCCTCAAGAATGTCAGTTTAACTGGTGACATTCTGCCAACAACACCAGTGGATGATCATGTCACACAGCTCTTCCTCTTTGATTTCGAACAAAGTGGAATTCATTTGAGCGCTAAAGATAGAGCACAAGTCGTGTATTTAAATGACCTAATTCTGTACACTGGGCAGAAATTTGCTGCAAATGCAATGAAGGCTACTTCCGTTGGACGGGACAAATTGCCAGCGAATATTCGTAACTTGTACGATTGTTTTTATTCATTGTTCGTTTCAGTTCACACATGAATTATGAACAATTTTGAGCATAACTTTCGATTAAAGTTTTCCTTCCGATGATGACAATTTGTTGGTGACTGGGCTCTTCTCAGACGCTTCTTCTGAAATGGCACGTGAAGCTGCCTATAAAATCTACTTGCATCCTGACCAAGAACAGGACGACCTTCTTGTTGGTCTTCTGAGTGCGAGAAATGACTTGGCTAAGGTCTGCGGATTTCCATCATATGCTCACCGGTAAGATTAGTTAATTTTTTGTTTAACTAGTAAATCTACAACTGCAACTACAAAATTTAGCCCTTGGTTTTGACAGAGCACTTCAAGGCAGCCTTGCAGAAACCCCTTGTCTAGTTGCAAATTTTTTGGAACATTTATCTGACCATTTGGTTCAACGAGCAGAGAAAGATTTTACACTTATGACGCAGCTGAAGGGAAGTTTAATTCAAGTCTGGGATCCGCCATATTTTACTGCATTAGCAAAGAGAAAACTGTTCAAAGTGGACAAGTGAGTTCTTCTTTTCTGTTCAGTTTTCAGTATGATGATTGAATTATTATAAATTGAAACACAATTCTTGCAGGTCAGACTTTTCGCCGTATTTTTCACTTGGAGCTTGCATGGATGGACTTAACCTGTTGTGCCAAAAGCTTTATAACATAGAATTAGTACCGGAAGAGATTGAGAGTGGGGAGGTTTGGGATAGTGATGTGTACAAAGTTTCAGGTACTGCAATAGTATGCAATTCATTTCATGTGTACGTTTTACTCTCAAAGACTAGGAATTAGTAGGTTCTTGCAAATTGAATTAATTTAATTTCCAATCTTCTTATCTGAAACTAGTTGTCCATAACACGGAAGGAAAACTTGGGCACATCTACTGTGACTTTTACGAAAGGGAAGGAAAACCTCACCAAGATTGTCATTTTACAATTCAAGGTGGAAAGGAATTGGACAATGGAGTCTACCAGGTTTGTTGAATTTGTTACAATAATTGCAAGAAATGCTATCTTAGCTTTGTAATCAGCAAATCCCTGACTAGAAAATTGCTTTTTTTTATTTAGGATCCAATCGTTGTCTTGATGCTCAATTTTCCAAACCCTACTGGCTCTCAACCCTCATTGCTAACTCCATCAATGGTTGATAATTTATTTCACGAGATGGGTCACGCACTGCATTCAATGATGGCAAGAACAAAATATCAGCATGTCACCGGAACTCGATGCACCACCGATTTTGCAGAAGTTCCTTCGATTTTGATGGAATATTTTGCATCAGATCCAAGAGTAAAGCACTCATACTTTTAATGAAACCAACAACATTTCGAAATTGCAGCTCGTTCGCCAGCAGGTGTAAATAATTTATTCACATCAATTTTTTTTGCAACCCTTAGGTGCTTGAGACCTTTGCTCGTCACTACCAAACAGGAGAAACCATGCCGGCGGATTTAAGAATGAAATATTCAATGTGCAAGCATGTATTTGCTCCTTCTGACATGCAAATGCAAAACTTTTACGCAGCCCTCGACCAGACTTTCCATACCCAGAGATTCCCATTGGAATCCCCAACTATTAAAACGCTAGAAGAAGTTCACAGCAAGTTTTACAGTTTGGCCTACGTCCCGAACACCGTAATAATCAATTCAAATTAAAACAAATAATTTTTTTATATCATTCGTCAGTATTCATGAGTTATTGTGTTGTTTTTGCAGGCCTGGCACTTAAGATTCGGTCATTTGGTGGGCTATGGGGCCAAATACTATTCGTACCTGATGTCAAGAGCTGTAGCGTCATGGATCTGGCAAGAATATTTCCAAGCTGATCCATTCAACTCAACAAATGGTGAAAAGTACAGACGAGAAGTTTTAGCTCATGGTGGAGGAGTTCCTGCCAAAAAACTTGTTTCAAGTTTTCTACGGAAAGCTATTACGCCGGACAACCTCACGCAAGCTCTTATTACCGATTTGGATGCCAATCAAGATAGGCTAGACGTATTTTTAGGAAGGAAGTTCTAGTGATCGTAGCGCAATAATAAGTATTGACACTTGTAAGAACGCAATTGACTGATTTGAATTTATTATGAATACGTAAGTACAATTATTTGTGTATTAAATTCGGTGATTTTGAATGTGAACTCTTGCATTCTGGTGAGGACGCATACACTCTTGTGCTGAACTAAAGTTGGCGTCGTTTCTTCATATCTCCGAGTCTAACTTGCGGAACAGACCACGATTTTCACGACACGACGCATAGTATGAGCAGCCGTAAGGTCATTAATTAAACCGAATTAAATCCTAAAAAGTATCAATCAGGTAGGCTCAGAATTTACAAGCACCGTTTGATGCAATATAAGCAATGCAGCATTTTTTGGAATTCAGAATTGCCAATATAGCACCATCAGTTAGGACTTTTGTCTGTCTTCAAATTTCTATTGCTTGAATTGGGTTTAAATACGATAACTAACTACACTTACTGTTGTTGCGCATTTCTGATGGAACGAGAGTGTACGGAGGCATAGATCCGCTTCTCGTGGCGGTTGTTGCAGTATTGACATTTTCTAATACTGCGGAACGATAGGAGGGTCCCCGTCCCGAACCCCCTGACGTATCATTGCAACGTTCAAATTGCAATGTTATCCTCTGCGGTGGATCAATCGAATTCGAAGGGGGTGAGGTACGAGAAAATGCATTCGCCATGTTTTCTGGCCTGGAGGGTGTAATGTCACACTGATTTAAGAGATAGCGATCCCCTAAAATATTAGTTCAAAATACTCCATAAATGAGCCGTTTTCTCAGAATCTCTAAATGAAGTATCAATCTAACCAGAAAAGTTACTACCTGCAGTATTTGGAGAAAGACGTATTGCAGGAGGGGTTCCTGAAATATTGCTCAGCCCTCTGCGATCTGTAACGAGAATTTGTGGCGAATTTTTCATCTTCGAGGTTTTAATAATATATCGTAAAACTTATGAACGCTTGTTGGAGGTAGCTCAATTGGAAGAACTAGAATTTCAATACCGACTATTTTACTGTCCATGCTAAGTTCTAAAACAACCAAAATCCTAACCACAATTTATGGGTTGATCCAAATAGCTCGGGTGAGCAGAAGAAGGAGTCCCTACCAAGTCGACGGCCGGTGGGACTCGCTGCAAATTGAAAGATTGGAGAATTTCGTTTAACTCGCCATTAGAGTCTGGCAGTTGGTTCAGGATATCTCTTAATGACCCTAACGTGGGCGTGGAATGCGTGCCATTGCTGGATGAAAATAGACTGGTCTCATCTGTCAGCCCAGAAGGGCTTTGGGTTTCCGGCAAAAGTCTAATTTTGACACGAAGCTCTTGCTCATGAGATGAATCTGAATTTGCAGTGTGTTCCGTAAATCCTAAGTTTAAGTACAAATTCAGTCCCCTGTGACAATACGGGCATTCCATCCAAACAGAGTCATCCGAAGAAGATGAAGGAGTTGATGCCCGCTGAGGTCCACGTCCTCGCCTCCGATCTTGCGAATATGATGGCGATGGCTCCGGTGGTGGAGGTGGACCATTCCTTCGAGGAGCACAAGGAGTGTTGACTAAGGGTGGGTTGACTGGAGTTCTGATTAAAATCGGGTTGCTACGAGTAGGATTATTCGCTGGAGGTTGATAAATGGATGCATTATTTGGAACACAAGATGGATGTTCCCCGGTATTAGCAGCGTGCTGTGGTTGTGTTGGACAGTTTAGGTTGGCAGCAGGACCTCCTTGTGTCCTCTCCGAGTCAGAAACATTGCGAACGCCTGCAGATGTTTGTGGAATTCGTGTCCGCACAGGGGGTAGATTTGACCCTCCTGGTGCTGGAGTAGATGGACATTGGGCGCTGTTGTCATTGTTGATTGCAGGAAGATACATTTGGATCATCTCGTCCAATAAGTGAATTGCTCTTGTGTTTTCTGTTCCACTGTTGACTAGATGTCGAACGACCTGCATCAATTTGACTAGTTCCCTCGAATTCATTTTATCGGCGTGCGTCGTAATCAGGGTGATGTACTCTAGAAAGCTTACATTTTTATTATAGTAATATGGTTAAGAATAAAAAGCATTTTGATGTTTTTGAACATAAAATTTAACAAAGCTCGCAATCCACAACGAGGCAAAACAAACAAGCGAATAAACAATACGCAAATTAACATGACAATATATGCGCGTACTATCGTTGTTGCGACCCGAACTGCAATTCCAGCAAGAAAACTTGACATTTTCATTTCTGAACGGAAGTGCTCTTTATTCGGAAATCAAAATAAGAAAACGAGAAAGTAAGGCACTGGAAAATATTGAAAAAGAATTGTAAAAAAAACAGTTGAATGTAAACAGAAAACATCTGTACGGTTGCTGGAATTGGGTTCCTTGAACTCAATCCATATCCATCATCTCGTCGGCGAGCATTTGAAGGATGATTTTTTTCTTCGGGTTGTGAATAAAATTATTGTTCTTGAAAACATCACCCTCAAAGAATGGTTGAAGTGTGAAAATATTGAGTTGTTTTGCCTGAAAATAGAAGTGTCGATTGAATTGGACTGATTCGAAATGGCTTACTTCAAAATGAAAGTAAGAATATACAATATACTAAAAATTGAGCTCACCTTCTCCGCAAAATCTTTCTCGCTAATTTCAATCACTTTCTGTGCAGTCCTGTAACGATTTCGCAAGTACGTCGCTTGCTCTTGTACCATTTGCTTCAACAAGAATAAAAGCAACTCGTTGTTGTCTCTCTTGTAAGCCAAGTAACGTGCAAATTGCTATGAAAAACACGAAAAGTAAATGTAATCCCTTTTTCGTACTGCTGATGTTTTGAAATCGACGCTGGTGCTACGTGCTAAAGGTGCTTACCTTTCTCATAGATCTCATCACCGAATATTTTTGAGTTTCAATAAAACTTTCCAGCATTATTCGGATGGCCATATTCACATCATCCTCGATCACATTATCCCTCAAATGCATTTTTGCGTGAGCTTCTGCCATACGAATCATGCTTTCGATATGTCTCACTGTAATTGGAATGCTCCCAGTGGCCTGAAATTGATTTCAAAATGTGAGCGGATATCGAAATTTTATCCCAATGCTGATTGTTATTCCATAAAATATTGAGGTTTCGCTGATACTTATAAAGTATTTAGAGTAGTACAAAGCTAGAGCTATTTTAAATTCATCAAGATTTTAAAAATGTGTAATTACCATAGATTCTCTTCTGAGCTCACTGTACATGTGTGCAATTCTGTCCGAATCCATGTTGAACAGTTTTGGGTGACATTTTTCCTTCGCATAGATGATGTACTTTCTTAATAGATCTTGTGGGATTGGCTCAACACTTGCCATTGGCGAATCTTGCAAGATCTCCATCTGCAGAAGCACAGTGAAAAATAACATGCATGAAATTGAAACGTGAAAATAACCAAACGACCGTTCAAATTGATGTAACTAACTTCTAGCTGAAGTTACTTTCAAAATATTTCTGATAAATTATTTTGATTTGCTAACCTCATCTGCAGCGGGTTCGGAACTACTGGACATGGAAATAGGGACTTTGTTGCGAAGTGATGGGGTCGGCGTAGCCTGGCTTGCCTCGCCATCATCCATATCTTCATCCTCAGTTGGTTCGGTGGGTTTCTTGAATTTGGACAACGGATGATGACGAATGTGTGAATTTACAACAAACTGTGCCAATTTTTCATCTTTAACGACATCAGGAGTATCGCGAACCACGCAAAGGATGTCAAATCTCGACAAAATTGGTTCAGAGAGATCCACCTGGTAGTCAATATAAGAATATAACATAAAGATGAAATTTGAGGTGGAGAAATTATGTTCGGTGTTGCTGACTGCTAAGGGGAAAACCGTCTTACGTTTTCTGCGAATGTAAGCGATGAGTCATACTGCCCTCCAAGAGGATTAGCTGCCGCCATAATGCAGCATCTGGCCTTCAATGTTGTCACAATACCAGCTTTGGAAATGCTGATACTTTGTTGTTCCATGGCTTCATGGATACTAGTTCGATCTGCGTCATTCATCTAAATCATTTGATCAGATTTTGTTAATTAAATTTGTTGGAAGAATCAGCTCCAAGGTAGGCTTCGTATTTCATATTTCAAGGCTCAGTGGCTCAAGGCAAAGGCTTAAACACGAACCTTGTCAAACTCGTCAATGAGACAAACTCCTTTGTCCGCAAGAACCAAAGCTCCAGCTTCTAGAGTCCACTCTTTTGTGGTGTGCGATCGTTGCACGTAAGCGGTCAACCCTACTGCCGAAGCTCCTTGACCTGTTGTGAAAACGGCTCGGCTTGCAATTTTTTCAACATACTTCAAGAACTGTGACTTTGCAGTCCCTGGGTCACCACAAAGCAGAATGTTGATATCGCCTCGAACTTGATGCTTCAGTCCTATTGGAATGCCAGTCACATTTTCCTTAATTGGACAATTTCAATTTGAATCGTGTAGATATTTGAGGTACAACAAACCTGGATTCTTAGCTTCACCGCCAAACAAAGCCAAGGCAATGGCTCTCTTGATATCCTCATGGCCAAAAATGGAAGGAGCGATGCTGGCAACAATACGATCAGCGATATTATCTTCCTTGCTCAAATTAGTGATTAGTGTAATTTCGTCATCAGTAAGGGCTTCAAGAGCTGATTTTCCATCTTTCTTCGCAATGTGATTGGCAACGATTACAGTGGCAAAGCAAGGAAAGCCTTGCTTCACATTGAGCGATCCATCGTAATTATTTGTGTAGATACCTTTTGTTGGAGAATTACAACAATCACATTTTCAAAAGCAAATCCAAGAGTGTAAAAGCCAACTGACATGATAGGCTGTAAAAAATTAGAGTTAGCCTGCTTACCAGTGAGTTCGATTTCATCTCCTGGTCTGCACACGTCACAAAGGTCAGATAAGCAAACAACATCCTTTGCACGAGGGAGTCGCCCGGCAGGTACCTTCCCCGGAGATTCTTGAATGGTAAGTCGCTGGTAGTTATGGTAAAGGGTGCGCTCCATGTTAAGAGCAAACGGGCCAGACCTTTGACAGTTGGGGCAAGAGCCGGGCTTCACTTCAGATTTTTGAGTTTGAGCGTATGGACCCAACACGAACCCACAACTTATGCAATCAAACATTGCGATGGATAATTGTGGCAAAACGCTAGTCGCTCCTGTAACTACTCCAACTGTTTTAATCTACAAAATTCGGAGAGAAAATAAGTTTAGTAGATATCGTTTGATGTTCGACAAACATTTAGCCAAGAAAAAAGAGCCCAGATAGCATAAACACTTACTAACTGATTTAGATGTAATTGCCGTAAATTCCGAATATTCTCAGAAACAGGGAGGTCAGTAATCCGAACGTGAAGTTCCTTAGCCACTCGCTCGTACTCAGGAAACATGGCTGATACCATAGCCTAGAATTAAAAATAATTGAATGCCGAATGAGGAGCCGATGTGCAGTCTCGCATGGGAATCTTGCTCGTAAGAAGCTTGAAAACTAACCCGCAATGCATCATCAAAAATGGCCAACATCTCAACCGGAGCCTCAGGCAGAAAGTAAGCCAGAACGTGTTGATCCAAAGCAAGTGTGTTGTAGTCTATCTCAATACTGCTGCGATTCTCTAAAGAAATAAACCAAATAACATTTAAAGACTCAAAGTAGATGAACATAATTTAGCAAATTTGTTTGTTCGTCATTGATTACCTTCACACATTCGACGAATTCTCTCCTTGTACATTAAATTTCCCTTTGAATCCACGTAAACCTTCAAGAAGTGTTTGAATCGATTCAATACTTCATTTCGAGTTCCAGGCATGGTAACCCAGATCGAAAGTGGAAGGCCTCTGGTCTCCTCTAAATTGTCAATGGATTCAAATATCGGCTGAAATAATTTCAGAAACATAAATGTAGTACAGAAATTTACTTGTATCTCGTGAATTAAATCATAGGCTAAATCATGAAAATTACATCGACTGAACCAGCTTCACTGCCTTTATCACCGGAACGACGCTTCCTCCTGGACGGACGTCTCGCCTCATCATCATCATCATCTATGGCCATTGGCGATATACGAAATTAATATTCAACTCATTTTCTACAGTACTGGTACTATCTGTATTTCATTTCTTTACCGTAAAGTAACCCCTTCCGCATTCGACCTCGAGGGCGTCCCTCAGCTTGGTCACGAGCTCTCATCTCAGCTTCAGCCTCCCTCCGACCGTCCAGTGACATCAAATCATAATCTGACTCATCCAACATTTCCGGGTCATAGCGGTCCAAATGAGGCATTGGTCTGTAATCTCTGTAACAATGAAAGAAAGCACCATTGTGTTAAAAACTTTCTTCATGCTCTTGCTCAACATCAGATAATGTGTGAAGAAATATGCGTCCTTACTGTTCCAAATTGTCACCAAAGAGTTCTTCCCCCTCCGATTCCCTATCGGAAGCGTTTCCTTCCTCTCTTTCATCAGCAAACATTTCATCCTCAGCCCCTGAAGGGGGACTTCCAATGGATGACGCGTGCGAAGGTGGAGGAGGAGACCCTATGTCGGATACATTCCCAATCCCATGGGGAGACGGAGACCGAGAATGAGATGGAGCACGACGGCGACTTGGAAGACCAAGACGACGAATCAGAGCATCATGACCACCTTCATCGTCGGAAGCTCTGGAAGGAGTTCGAGATCCATTCCTTCTTGGGGAGGATGCATTCGAAACGACGGATGCAGGCGAGTAAATGCTGCCCCTTCCTCGCCTGGATCCACGGCCGCCACGTCTTGGAGGAGTCTGACAAGCGATAACAAACAAAAAAAAAAGCACATTATAATTTTTTGCTCAAGCATCAATGAAGAAAAATTGTCAAACAAAACCAGTTCTATTGATCTCTGTGGTAGTGGAGTCATTGCTTTAAAATCGAAACCTATCCCACTCCCCCAAGGAAGGGCAAAGTTGAATTCTGAATCCGGGCAAGATTTGTAGCCCGATTTTATAAGTCATAATAATAATGCAACAAGACAAGACAAGAAGATGCAAGAGAATGAAGCATAACTTTAACTTTTAACTTACCGACATGATGAATTCCTAATGATCAAAATTTCCGATTTGATTTTCTTCCTGTCCCAAAGCACAATACAAAACTCTGCAATAAGCCACAAGTGACAAGCTAGCTAGAATTGAGGATGAATGCTGGTCAGATGGTTAAGACGGCTGAATGAGAATAATTATTGAAGAACAACTGAAAATGGGTAAAGTTAATCTAAATTCAGATTTTCAGCAGTGACGACAAAATAAAAAAAATCTGATGGGTCGGTCGGAGCTTTTGTCTGCACAAAAACGCACACTGACACTGACAAACGTCTTTAGTGGATTGATGAAAGAAGACTCAATTTTCTCCATGCACTGTATGCAACGCAAGACTTTAACAAAGAAAGAGTTGGAGCCAATTTCTCCCCGCCGCTATCTCACGTCACGTCATGTCGCATTGAAATTCTCATCGAAAAGTCAGTCAGACAATTTTGTAGTAATAAAATGTAAAACCCAGAATTCCACATCTAAATCGCAGAAATTGCAATTAGTCAAGTAAATGCGTTTTTATTTTTACAAAATATTTAATAGTTTGTTTCATACACATATATAATAGTTAGGAATTTCCACGAACGAAATAATATGTAAATATTACGATACCATTGTATTGTAGTACTACGTGCTACAGAAATAATCGCTGGCTTAACTAGTTTTTGAAACTTCTCTATTTCATTTTATTTCAATTTTTTGATTTTGTTTATTGAAAAGTACATCCCAAATTGGTGACCTTCGTGATCTCTAGGACTGCGACTGCTGCGTGCAAAGCAGAATCTTCGCTCAAGGCAATACAAAGAATACTTTGGCTTGAAATATTGTAACTATAACTAAGAGGAATTAGGCGATTATGCAATTCAATCAAACATTTTTATTTCTTGCCAAATTCAGAAACCTTTTCAGTTTGGAAATTTCAAAGATTCCTTCGTATTCATAGCTTGACTGCTGGTTGATTGAAACTGAAACCCACGTCTGAATTAAAATTCTATAAGTTCCCGAATGTGCACGCGAGTTTTTGTTATGTTTGGGCTGAGCCGTGCATCGAATCCATAAAATCCGTTCCTTTCACAATTGAAAGTTATATTGTCCTCGTCCTTTAAAATCCCATTGAGAATATTGAGATTGAATGTGATTTGAGATTTTGTGATTGCAAACTGAAATCACGAACAGGTAATATACGGCTCTGGAGTAGTGTCTGGAGTTTATTTGGATGCTGATGATTTTTGCCGTTTATTAGCGATCGTGACGTTCAGAGATGCTATGCGTCTATGACCAATGATGTCCGTCTGTCCGACGGTTTTCATGGACAGCTCTGGACAAATTCGCTTGATACTTTGTCTCAATGATGCACTTCAATCCACTAACGTCCCTTTTCCTGCAAATTTACCCCAGATGGGGGGTAGTTTATAGTTCTACTCAGAAATGTGATAAACATAAACTTGCAAATGATTGTGATGAGTTTAGAGCACATGATTTCGAAGGAAGCCTTAGTTGGAATGCGGGTGCGTAAAGCTTTTTATTGCCAGAGCACCCTAAGAATTGTAATGCTCCACCTGGATAAGCATTTGTTTCGGGATCTCATTGGGCTTGGAGGCTAATATTAGGCACTCTAAATGAGAAATTGTCAATTTCTGCTTTGTATGGACGCATTCTAAGAATAAATGCTTGACAAAGTAGCAATAAAACAAACCTCAAGGGAAAGTGCAAGAAAGTGTGCTGAGGGAGCTCAATATGTCGTAGAATTTTGCGACATATTTTTATTTTCATTTCATTTTATTTCGCTTGCAGGGTTTTGACATTTAAAAGAATTTAGAAATTATTACGAAATTGTTGCATTGCTATTTGCTACGATGCGCGATGTACGACACCCGACACCGTTGATTTGCAACGATTCACATTTTAAGTTGCTTTGGTAAACTCCAAATCAGGAGGTCTCGTAACTACTATAAACAAAAAATAACAAACTTTTTCGGTCTGGGGGACGCTTATGGAAATTATTGCTTCCACCTTTGCCGAAAAAATAGTCGAAATCGAAATACATGGTAATCGCTTCTTTTTGGATGTTCATGAATGACTTGAGAAAATTTTCAGATGCGATTTGACATATTTTGTGTGCACATCAAAATCTCTCTCTCTCGGGACATTTTTTGAGTTTTTGGATTGTCGATTGTTGGATAAACACTGCGAGCTTTTCTGCTTATCTACGATCTACAATGAAAATGAATGTTGCAAGATTTGAGGTTGGAGTCTGCGGATTCACCTCCTTTGTCTCCACACTTGCGATTGGATTGATTTATTTGGATTTGATACCGGAACTTAAACAAGGCGGATGTAAGATACAATTCTGAATCAAATTCTTATTCTATTTTATTTTCAAAAAACTCTGACAAGAGGACTCAATCAATCGAATGCAGAAAGATGGAATTTAATGAATCTGTTAACTCTAGATTTGGCATTTTTTTTATTTCGAACAGATGTGGTGACTGGAATTGCTGTGATGATGGTAGCGTTTTGCTGGGCGGCTTGTCGAGTTATAGAAGTATGGTTTGGAGTGAAAGAATGGAAAGAAAAAGTACTCAACTCGGAAAAAACAGTTTGGAAGGTTGGAATCGGTTTCCAAATTCGACTCCAATTTTTGCAGTGGTCAAAATAAAAGTTTCATTTTTTTGCAGCTGGATACTTACTATGGAAACTTGGAACAGGATCTTATCGAACTACAAAAGAAATGTGAATTACTTGGAAAGGAAATCATCATCACAAGGGAAAATGGGGACAAAAATGTCACTCTTCTGAAGAAAATTGCAAAATACGAGGACGACATTTATGATTACAAAATTGCAATTCGAGCTCGGTATTCTGCTAAGGCTTATAACGCAGTCGTCGAAGAAAGAAATTGTGTAAGTTTGCAAACTCCATTCGCACGCATTTCATACATTTTCTCATGGAAATTTATACACTATTACCATACAGGCTGTCCAGAAACATGACCAAATAAAAACGGTGTTGGAAGCTGTCTACTCAAAATTGGGAAAAACCAAGATGAAACTGGAAGTTGTAAAAAATGAATCAGTTAAACAGGGTATGGAATTGAAACATGCAAAATTTGAAAAAGAATTGTTGGTATTTAAGTTGGAAAAATCAAAACAAAATAAATGAACTAGAACTGGAAGCACGTTTAATGAAGTCGAAAGAAGAGCGAACCAGATTGGAGGAGAAAATCTTGGCAAGTCAAAAAATATGGAACGAAATGGACGTCGGGGTCATCAGCACCCTGTATGACATTGTACAACTTCTTGACGAGAAACTGCTGAAACCTACCGAAGATTTGGAATTTCAGCCACATCCAAATTTTAAAAAGGAAGAATATTGGCTGAAGGAAATATCAGCGGACAACGTTATATCAGATGCTACTGAGGAAATAACTTCAGATGATACGGAGGTACCTGAAAACTTTTACGTGAAAATTCTCCCACACTTTATCGACAATGGCGACGATGACAACTTTGTCAACAATGGCGAAATCAGTTTTCAGAGTCGGATTATGAACCTGGAAGCTTTGGTGAAACAATGGTCACAATCACCCAAAGCGAAATAGCTAAAGACAATCTCACAATTATTTCAACCCAATCTAACGAAATTATTGTCAATCATCTAGCTCACATTTTATATTATTAAGAATTGAGAATTAAACAATTAGTAAAGAAAATGATTTTGTATTTTATTTCTAAATGTTACTGGCTTCACTGAAAATTTCGGTCAGCCCAAACCCCAAACCGCAGGTGCACCAGTTTGAAATTTTAGATTATTTGTGCTGCACATTTTCACTTACGAGGGAACTACTGGAGGCGTAGACGATGGATTTCGTGGGTATAAGTACATCAACATGAAAAGTGATTAAACGGATCTTTATTTTTATGCCATGGCGAGTTTTACTATTTTTCGCAAATTTTTGAATGGGATGACCTCTTATGACCCAATGCATCAGAGAAGTCCAGATGGTCTCTCAGCGCTGCCTTTAATTAAAATCAAAGTGAAGGTTATCTAAATAGCCCCCGTAATAGTTATTTGCAAATTTGGTTCAGTGTGATTGACAATTTAGCAGGGTGTCTCAGTTCTGTAGATGTGGTCAGTGGCTGCTGTATACTGCCAGCAATCGCTTAGGGTATGTGCTCTGCACGTTTTATTTATTTAATAATTTGCGAATTGTTGAAGTTTTTGATTGGTTTTCATATTGTATTTTATGTATGTGTCATCGCCGCAACCGCAACCCAACTGAATTTCTTATATTTAGATACTTAATCTCATTGACCCTTTTGCACTGTCCAACTAAGATGAGCTGCCGTTACTCTTAATCTGTGCTCTTGTGGTGAGCTGTTGGCAGTTGAGCACAGCACATGTACATTAACAAGAATATTTCAGTTCAGAGATGAGAATGAGATGATTAGGGTCATTCATGCTCTGACTATTTTCCAACAACACATCATATTATGTACATGTTGTGGCGATTGTGCAAAAGGAAAAGCACTGCATACTTGCATTTGTAGTTTTGTTATTAGTGAAACGAAACGGAGTTAGTTAGTGTTCCTGCTCTTCTGCACGTAACCGTTTTTCGCAATTTAGAGATTCTTACTTTTGAAATTTAAGAATTTAGTGTCTGACATTTCGGGTTGGAAGTCGGATTGCATTGTAGTTAGATTTGTACTCTCTGGATGTGGAAGAGTTCATTTTCCTTAATCTTGTTGTAACTTGCTAATTTTATTGGAGCGGAAAGCACAACAAAAATTGAAGGTAAGAAAAATCCATGAGCAGAACAGAACCTTCAACTTCTTCATTGCAATTAAAATCTGCACGTGTCGTGCGGTGAGTACTCTGTGGGTTAACGAAAAGTGAAATTCATCCGATTTTCTACGGCCCAAAATAACTGTTAAACTTACTCAAACTTAAAATTTTTATCCACGATTAGGTTTGTGTAGAAAAAGTTGAAGTTCAAGTTCAAACTGACTGAGTTAAAGGCAGAGAGTGTGAATCTTAATTTTTGGACTGGTTTCTTAATTCCATTCTGCCCAGAGTATTCTACTTAATCTAATTAGAATACTCTGCATTCTGCCTACCTAGAATTTAGAAATTTAGATTGCGTAATGTGCGATATACCTTACAAACGTTGGCGCTGCGTATTACAATATTTACAATTAGATTATTCTTGGACTCATTGTGTTTGAATTATGCTTGCAGATATCTAAGATCGGACTCCAGAGCACAATTCAGCATCTTTGCCCGCAGCAACAATGAAAACTCTTATTGCTATTTGCGTACTGATTCTTAACTCATCTGCAACTGTAATTGAGCCTGGGACAAGCCGTCTGTTTGCCACTAATTCTGAATCTGATGAAATAAACACAGCTCGACCGTATTCTTCGGTTCACATTCCGATATTGCCCAAAATCAAAAGTGGGTTCAGCTCAATTAAAATCAGTAATCATGGAACTGTTGGTTACAAACGATTGAGTAAGAAATTTAAGGATGAATGGGCGAGAATTCCAACCAGTACAACCGTGAATATAAAGAAAAATCGGATTTATTCTCCACCCGTTTTCCCAATCCCAATGGCAACGTCAAATTACTCGTCAAGAGTTATTCCTGTCAAATATTTGCTGAATGATTTGAGTGCAGCTGACCAGGTACCTCCGCCAATCGAAGAAGTTGCCAAAATGGCCAGATATATCGTCTCAACTTCCGGTAACGTGTTTAAAAAATATTTTCGCTTGTAAATTAGCAAAAACTTAATTACGGTCGGTCTGGATTTTTTGGGAATAGATTGGCTGTCAATTTCGACGATTTCAGCACGAAGTCCTACCGTAGGATTTCCGTTTTCTAACCTATTTTCAACTGCAGACGGACCCGCTGGAATGTCCTCAGGGAATCCGTACATGTACATGACAGCATTGGATGTTAGCGTGATAGATTTGCAGGTAATCAGACGCTATAACTTTCAAAAATATTGTTTTCTCTAAAAAGTGTAAATAAAAATGAAATTTTACTTTACGGTTGCAGAAAGATTCCAGGGCTTCTATTTCAATGTCATTGGCTCAAGGAGATTATTGCCGTCAACAAGAATATGACCCTGAGGATCCACGATGCGCTCGTGTCATTCTGACGGGAAATGTCGTGAAGGTAATTTTAAAAGAGCTTAGAAATTACAAAATGAAATGTGTAGAACCGAATTTAAAAATCATTACCACCTTTTCGTTTGTTGTATTTCGCCAAGTCATGCATATGAGAGAATGCTTGCATGCATATGAGATAAAATATTTGCTATTAAATTCATTAAGGGAAAATTTGGAAATGCCAAAGTAGGCTCAGAAATTCGCGAAATGTAACAAATTCTAATTCTAATCTGTAAATTCTAACTCTTCTATAGCTTCCAAGCAACAGCACTGAAGAAATGTTTGCCCGTAGCGCGTTGTTCTACCGTCACGCAGATATGCAAGATTGGCCTAAAGGTAAAGAAAAACAGCGATTTTGATGTATTAATTATATAGTTCAGGCTCAAAATCTGACTGCAACAAATTGTTACATGTATATTTTGTAGACCATGGATGGTTCTTTGCAAAATTAAACATTACAAACATCTTGCTGCTGGACTATTTTGGTGGAATCAATACGGTTCCAATTGACGACTACTACAAAGCGACTCCGGGAAAATAATTTGCTCACTATTGTTTTTTGGCAATATCAATTCATTTCAAGTTCAACAATTGCAAATGGACGATATTAAATAAAGCTAAGTTGTGTTATTTTATTGTTGTTAAACTGTCATTCATATTGCAAAATGTTCTTGACTTCTTTTGTAAAGCATCTGGCTATGAAATAGCTCTCTGGCTCATACCGAAATGACTTACACTTACACCTGCATACTCAAAGAATATGAAATTGGATGTACAAATACGCTGCTAAAGTTCGCTCATCCTGCGAAAGAAACTAGTTAGTAAAATTCCCGTTTTACTAAGCAATGTGTTGGTCGATTTGCCTAACTAATGCTTAACAGAACTCAAGACATCTCCACCGTTAATTCGAAATAGTCCTGTCCTCATCCGGAACGACTCAAATTATTTCGTTTTTTTTTCAAAAAAGCTAAACCGAATACACGAATTGAGCTCAAATTATCTCTGCTAAAAATTGCAAAAATACAAATGAGCTTAAAATCCGAGCTTCCGTCCGAATAAATTTCGAATTTATGGTCGGACGAACAGTTATCCTTCCGCTCTTAATTCTGCTCAGTTTACAGTGTAGTTAGGTTAGGTACAATATATTTGTGGAATTCCTTTGAGAATGGACTTCAATTGTTGGACTCAGGATTTTGTGTGTAATGAATTCAACTTATGTAGGACTTGGACTACTTGGTCGGCCTGTAAGCCCACACAGAAGGAAGACTTACGTACCGTAATCGTTATCTTTCGATAAATTCTATAATACTAGATTTGCATTTTGTTATACATACATTATGGTATTTGATTGGAATGCAATAGTGGAGTGTAGAAGAAAAATGCAAGAACTTTGTAAGGGTCTACTTTAGACATGGTTGGAAAATCTCGAACATTTTTAAATATTTGCTGAACGTTGTTTGTTTGTGAAGCCTTGGCCTTTTGAGTTGGCACTCGCGAGTATGAGACAGTTTCAGTTTTTGGCTGCAATCGTAATAAGTTTTGCGGACTCGGCTAGTTTTAGCTTTTACGTTTAGATCAAGATAATATAAAATTCCAATCCAATGTCAGCACAGTTTGGTCCAGCCGAATAAATTGAGTCCACATTTGATCACGAAAATGTTTTAGTTTCGATTTGAGTCCTAGTCAGTCAGTCGAAGTTTTGCAGTGTTTTGGAATGGTCAGTGGTCTGGTCCTCTGGTCGTGTGGTGGTAAACTGACTGAGTCAATTCAATGGTTTGGAACAGTCAACGGTAAAGCATTTGCTTTTTGATAACAGATATAAAATTCTAGAATTTTGACCACGCACTCATTCATGGTGTGTAATTTTTCGAAATATTTTTGTCTTGCAGTTGACGAGTTGTCTGGGGCTGGATTTGGATTGGATTCTTTCGCTAACTGCAAGAGAAAGTGGATGCCGACGAATGACGAAATCAAAATAGAATCTAGATTGAAGTCAAGTAAGTCTAAATCTTTTCTAAATTAGTTTTTATATTGCATTTCGCGTTTCGCGTTAGGAAACCGTCAATCAGAAAAACGTAACGTATAACTTAAGAACGAAATAGGGATGCACCGGATATCCGGCCGGCCGGATATCCGGCGCCGGATAACGAAGTTCAGGACTATCCGGTATCCGGCCTTTCGG
>JAQGCM010000751.1:0-20790 GCA_034699705.1 Hymenaphorura dentifera
GCTCCAAACTTTCATTCAGAAACTTTTCAATACCAAATGGCCAAAGACAACTGTCAGTCGGCTTAGTAGATGAAGGGTTAACAGACTTTATTTCTAGTATGTATTCTCATGCGTTACCCGTTGCACAATATCATGCGAACGATTTGCTTTACTATTGCTGAACCGAGTTTCTAAACGGATTTTTTTATAGAAAATACCTGATTTTTCCAAGCTTTCATGAATGCTTCTATATCGGATGGGTCAGATTTTTTACTGTGCATTAAAATTGCATCAGCGCCAGCATTTCGATAAGCTTCAGCTCGTCGGAGAGCTTCGTCAAGTCCCCAACCTGCAATGAATGCTTCAACTCTAGCGACCACACAAAAATCTGGATCATTTTGATGATCTTTACAAGCCTAAAAATAAAAGAAGTGAAAATACTGGATTTTAGAAGCACATGAAAATTATACAATCCAACAAAAGTGCTCATGAAGTGCACGCTTTAAAAATGCCGTAAAAATGTGAGAACTATTTGCAACATTTGCACTCCAGAACACTTGCAGATTAAGTACTTTGCACGTTTTTATGAATCTTGCCTTGATTTTGAGAGAGAATTCACCAACGTCAGCCAATACTTGCTTTCTTCCGTCCAACAAAGAATTAGTTTTAGGGAATTGCTTATCTTCCAAGCAGCATCCTGTCAATTAAATTTTGCAAATATTATATCACATAAAATATATATTCGATTCTACACTTTTATTACTAGTGCAAAAGTTTATGTTCACCCGACCTGCAACTCCAATCTTTTCTAACTTTGCAACCAGACGACGAGCATTGTTGAAATTTCCATAGCCAGTATCCGCATCTAATAAAATTGGAACTTTTGTTGCATCAGACATAAATTCTACAACATCTGCCACTTGAGTCCAAGAAGCTTCATTGCTGTCACGAACACCCATAGCTGCCGAAATTGAAAGCCCACTTCCCCAAATTCCTTTAAATCCTGCAGAAATCATCGATTTTGATTGTAACAATTTTGCAAATTTCCAAATAATGTTGCAAAAATGACTTTGCAAAAACTGTATGTTTTATTTTTTGTAGTACCTGCTTCTTGAACAATGAGAGCACTTAGGCCCGAATGAGCTTCCATGATAAATTCGAGTTTGGGAGATGTGAGCATATTTTTGAGCATTGTAGTTTTCTTAACAGGCGTCGATTGCACTGATGCATTTCGTCGTGCTTGGAACGCTGATGTATTTCGCAAAATTTTGCACAAATGATGACTTCGATACATTTTTGAATAAGCTTTTATAAATTTGAAATAAAAACAACGATAAATTAGAGGATAATTTCGAAGAATGAAGGGAAGAAAGTATTGACTGTTTCTTTGAGGGATATTTAATCAAATGAAATTATATTTCCTGACAAAAGCCGTGTCGATTCGATACTTGGTATATAGCTGAGCTGGGCTGACGTGACATTATAATTTTTCATTAGATTGTTCTACATGCGGGTGAATCCGTGCCAGCCTAAGCCGAAACAGTGCACATTTTGTGATGTACGACACAAAATATTATTACATGCATTTTTTTGTGTAACGTACGACAGCAGTTTAGTATTAAAGACGATTTGTAAGACGTCTGGCAGGCTCTGTTTTCATTACTAAAAGATATCAAATGTCCCCTCAGTCAGACACAAACGAATGTCTCACTGTATTGTGAAGTCCATCAGACTGCGATTACAAAAAAATTACACTTGCTCCGACTTAATGTAAATACTAATTCTTTAATTCTTTTATTCAATTAATTTCACGACTAAAATGAATGCAACCTGGTATGCATGTATATATTTTTTAAACTGCACATCAGCATATGCATCTTTAGAAATTAGGAAAAAAAAACTATTAGAATTAAATTCCGATTAGCTAAACATTTAAACCTTGCCCTTGACATTCAGCTAGTTACGTGTCATAAATGTAGTTCACTTCATTCAAAACGATAATCGATTTGTTTAAATTAAAGGATGATGGTTTACCGGCTTTTGCAAGCGAAAGTAAAAAAAGGCAACAGAATTGTAATAAGCGAATGTATAGAAAACTGATATTATGGGAGTCTACCACGACAGGACCTACCTATTCATGGCATATCACTCATCACAAAATTTCTCAAAAAATCAATGCAAATAAAAATCGGAAAACTAAAGCCCTTCATAATCGAATCGTCACGTCAAAATTGAAATTAAGCATACCCTTACAATTAACCCTTACAAACCCTTCTCCTTTTTGAAATTCTGTATGTAAATTCTTGCTAAATTGCAATTGCAAATAATAGCAATTCAATCAGCAATTCATCTTCGCAAGGCAGCCAATTTTTTTAATTTGAAGAGCCCCTAATGACCCGTCCGCTTTCGATAATTCGAATTAAAAACTTGACTGCATGGAACTTTTGATGCACATTATGAATATGATCATGAAATGATCGCATTGATAGCATTGATCGCATTGAAGGTGCATTAAAGGATTGATTCAGGCAAAATACCTCTCCAACCCATGAACTCGCATGCATGCTTGCATATGATACGGCGGCTCGACCTACTTTAATTACTAATTAATTAATTAATATAATTAATTAGTTATTAAAGACTGCTACCGACTACCGATACCAGTAGTAGAAGTCAATGTGCACGTACGTGTGGTGTTGAGTGTTGAGGAGCGTATAGTGCTTTTTACACTTTTGCACGTTGGACGCAACAATGGTAGGCGGACAACAGCTGAGGCCACCTATTTTTCAATAGGCGCAAATCGGTTCAAAAAAAATTTTATTTCAAAATTGGCACACGACTCGTGAGAGCAAATTGAAACGTGGCAGCCATGTTCTCATGCATGCTGTCAATGCTGTGCTTTTCCCTTGCTGCCTGGCATCTGCATTGCTCCAAACTCAACCAGCCTGCTCACCGCACCGGTCTTCTCATTCCGCACTTCTCTTCTGCGATCCTCTCGTCCACTTCTAACAGTCCCTGCATATTTTTCAGTGATCATTCATCAGTAGATCTTTGGTCATCACTGCACAACAATGGGTCGCTACTCAAGAGAACCAGACAACCCGTCAAAAGCATGCAAGGCTCGTGGCTCAAATCTCAGAGTCCATTTCAAGGTAAGCCATAAGCCATGAGCACAACAAATAAAAAAAATTAAAAATCTGTCATATTTTATTTCATTTGATTTTTTTAATTGTTGGACCTTGTGCCCAAACTTCAAACTAATGTAATGACTGGCTGGTGGTAGTCATGGGCTTAGCCAGAGCTTTTTAATAGTATGCGTAGCGTATGCAAGTATGAGTAATTTTTTTGGTGATTGTTGTGCAGAATACTCGAGAGGCAGCCGGAGCTATTAAGAAAATGCCGCTGAGGAGAGCCATCCGTTTCCTCAAAAATGTTGTTGAGAAAAAAGAATGTGTTCCATTCCGTCGCTACAATGGTGGAGTTGGTCGTTGCGCCCAGGTGAGAGTGCAATTTAAATTTACTTAGAATTTAGTGTTATTTGTGATTTTGGATTGATTTTGTAAGAGAAGAAATTGTAGCCGATGCTGTTATAATTATACTAATTTGTACTTTTGATGAATAGGCTAAGCAATGGGGCGTAACCCAAGGACGTTGGCCAAAGAAATCGGCCGAGTTCCTCCTACAACTCCTGAAAAATGCTGAGTCCAACGCAGATCAAAAAGGTTTGGACGGCGATCGGTTGGTCATTGACCACATTCAAGTTAATAGGGCACCCAAGATGCGTCGACGAACTTACCGTGCTCACGGACGTATTAATCGTAAGTCAATATTTTTAATAATACTAAGTTGGATTCCAAAGTTAGAATTCTCAAGATTTTAATTTCAGTTTTTAGTAGTTTTTTTCAAGTAGCTAATATTTTAATTTTTTGTTGTTTATAGCCTATATGAGTTCACCTTGCCACATCGAAGTGATCCTTGCAGAGAAGGAGGACGTCGTTGCCAAGGTAAAAGAGGAAGAGCCGGTGAAGAAGAAGCTCTCCAAGAAAAAAATGAATCGACAGAAATTAACACAACGCGAGTAAATTGTTTCTTTTAAATGTCGGGTTTGATTTGAGTTAATAAATGCTTCCTGAGGAGGACTTATAAAAATTTCCGGTGATTGGCTCATACTTTATTTGTACTTTAGTTTTGGTCAAATATTTCACCGTTCACAATTCAACCAGTGTCGGTGATTGTTTAATTTTAATGAAACTTTTATCTTACTGTCTATTGGGACACAATTGGTGGGGAATCGTTCTCCTGGTCAGAGAATTAATATCACTTTTTACACAATACTTGAACACGTCTCCCGACATTATCGAACGGAAACATAGTGTGAAAGGCGTCAAAACACATTTCGTATTTATAAGGTGTAAATTTAGTAAGAGCCAATTCCACCTTTTCACGAGAATGGTCGTAAAGAATCACAAAATCAGGTACGATGTCTTGAATCACGACTTTGTTCTCCACAAAAGCAGATAAATCCACATCTGAGAAATCAACCTTTTGTACATTTGGTGAAGGATAATCCATTCCAGACGGGACGCACGTAAAGTACTCCAATTTTGACTGCGGGTTATTAATGTACCTAAGGTGAAGAAAAGTCATTTAGAGGAGAAAAATATAATCAATCTTTACATATCGAAAGAAAAACTAATTAGTTACGTGTGAAATGGAAATGAGAAGCACGGCATAAGTATCCATATGTTTGGCTCGTCTAAGGCCCTCGATTCGTGACTCACAAAGTTCGCAGCTGGTTTAATACCAACTTGATGCAACCCGCAAAATATTGCTGAAGCTCCAGCGCTCAGAATTAAATTGATCGCAAGTACGAATTTGAAGAATCTAAAAACAAGGGAGAAAACAAAACCGCTCATCAAAAGTTTTCGTCAGCTTATAGTTTTGTGTGCGTGCGAAATTACAGTCTAAGTCGACGACTAGCTACAGACTTCGAAATTTTCATTAGGAGGCACCAACAATCCCCGGCAATTACACAACATAACGGGAGGATTGGCATCAGAAAACGAATTTCCTTGTGTCCAATCAGTCTGCGTAAAAATAAAATGTTTACTATGTTAAATTCTAAATTTTGAACATTTAAATATTTGCTATCGCTTGAAGTACTTACGAAAACACAAAAACATAGTTCAAAATGATTGCCATGAGGTGAAAGTACTTTGGTGACCAGAAAATCCAGGCCGCGAACACCCACAACACATTTACTCCCAACAAGGATGGTAAAGCGGAGTAGAAGTACCAGAAAAACGGATGCGTTCCGTACTGGGCACTCTGACCTTGGAGAATATTGAATTTTAAGAACTTCCACCATGGTTGCTCAAAGTTGTTAAAAAAGTGGCTGTCGCAAAGCGTATTGAGGAGCAAAACCAATATCCTAGAAAATTAGTATAATCCGATTCAAGCATTGAAATACTTTAATTAATTTTTAGCCTTGTCGTAAAAATCTTACCCAACTAACAAAACCTCTAGTGTAGCGTTCCTATTCTTGAAAACTTTGCTAACTATTTTCCTTGTTAATGGAAACCAAAATATCACAGAAGTTGGCCGAAAGCAAAAGCTAATTCCAACACAGGCGGTGAAAGCAGGCATGTACCCTACAAAGAATGAAAATATGAGTAAATTATACATTTTTGAACCCCTGTCTTATGACTTAATCCATAATCTTACAATTTTTTTCTCACCTAAATCAAGAAGCTCTAGTCCGATCAGCCCTAAAGCCATTTCGGTATTGTTAGTCAAATGTCGACTTGCACAATAGAACATGAACCAGTTGATGGTCAAAAAGTGACCAATCCATCGAGTACGATGTTCTCCAAATCTTCTAAAGCAATAGCGGAGCAAACAACATTCACCAGTGGCACAGAGCAGAGCATGTAAAAGTCTAGGGAAAGTAGTCTAGAAAATCAAATCAAATTCATATAGTTGTTTATTCCACTTTTGCACTCAAAAAATAATTCAATTCAACATGTCAAACCAATTAAAAAGTCTAAACTTCAAAAATATGTATATATTTACCAAAAGGAATGTCGACTCCAATTGAAAATAGCGATGGAGAAAAGTCGTAGGGACAAATAGTAGTGGATATATAAAACTCCGAATTCCCAAAACCCATTCCCAAGTCAGATATCCACTCCTGCAAATTCAAATAAAAGCAATAATTTCATAAGTTGCAGAGTTGCACAAAAAATTAAAAACTGCAGAATTTCGCAGACAACTTTACTGAAAAGTTGTCTAACTTTGACTTACTCTTTTCCGTAGACGAACCACCGTGACACCTCAATTGATTGCCACCCCTCATCCGGCACGAATTCAGACTTGGCAAGAAAAACACTCACAATTCTGACAATGAAAATTGTCGCAAATAATTTTAATCTTCCTTTAAATTTTAACATGGGTAGAGTGCCAGAGTGCGGGTTGGGAGTCTCGAGCGTTTGATGAATTAATTTGATAAATCCTAAAGTGCCCATTTGTCAGTCTGGCCACTGCACTGAAGTGCTGTGCTGGTGCAAAAATATATTTTAATTTTTGTCCCTTCTTAGATAAAACCGAACCAAAACGAAGAAAGAAGACGAAAGTAGCAATTTTGCAAAAATTTTGCAAAATACTCAGAATCAGAATGAATGAAAAAGTTGTGAAGTGATTTTTTCCCGGGACACAAATCAAAAATATTGCAAAGAAAGTTTCACAAATTTCTGCCTAGTTGGGGTAAGTTGGATTCTTTTGCAGCCAAGTTATGAGAAAAATTGTGGCAAATTCGCCCAGTCTGAATTCGTGAAACGAAAAAAAACCCGAGAAAATTGGCAAAAACTTTTCTGATTTGAGTATTATTAAATTGCTTGTTATTAAAAAAAATTAGTTGCAATTCATCATTTCCAAAAATGATATCACTGTTTGGAGTTTGAAAGACAACAAATTTTGAGAAGTGCAAAAACCTTAATTTTAAATACATATTTCAAAGTGTTAGCACTTTTAACTTGGCAATTTCAGTTTCTTATCCATTCATTTCTTTATCAATTAATAATTTTGGGATGAGTGGATTTAGAACAGCATTCGGGGCAGCTGGGCGCAAAATTGACCTCAACTGGTTTCCCAAACACATGAATTCGGGTAAGAACATGCATTATAAGAATTTTGGTCTTTGAAAACCAGTAAGCAGTGATTATGGATTAATTACTTTTGGAGATATTTTTTGTCATGTTCTTCCTCTTTCCTTGCAGGATTGAAACAAATGCAAGCAAAGTTGAGGTCAGTTGATTGCGTTCTAGAAGTCCACGATGCCCGAATTCCTTTGAGCGGAAGAAATCCTTATTTAAGTGATCACCTAATTGGATTCAAACCCCACATTCTCATCCTGAACAAGAGTGACTTGATTGCGAATGAATTGAAAGGGAAAATTAGAAGGATTTATGCAACCTCAACACCAAAAATGTCTAATATAATTTTTACAAATTCTAAAGATGACCTGTGTCCTGGGGTTAAACAGGTGAGCTCATGTTTAAGAAAAGCACTAATTGAATCAGGTGTATGATTGTTGAACCAGGCTGAAATTTTGTTTCGTTATTCATTTTAATAGATTATACCAATGATGCGGGATCTTATTGAAAATTCAGATAGGTTCCATCGTACACAAGCAAAGGAGTATCATGCCATGATCATCGGAGTTCCAAATTCTGGAAAATCCTCTCTCATCAATATCCTTAGGTCTAAGAATCTTCGTAAAGGTTATTGAAAGAAATTGAAATTAGTCTAGCCATTAAAACTAAAAGTATGGACATGGTGTCATATTGAGATAATTATGTACAGGTCGTGCCGTTAAAGTTGGACCATCAGCAGGTGTGACCAAGTGTGTCCATGAAAAAGTTAGGATTTGTGAAAATCCTCAAATTTTTCTCTTTGACACACCAGGAATCCTACAACCTGTTATTCCAAATGCCACTACTGGAATGAAATTATCAGTTTGTGGTGAGCTGAACCTGAGGATTTAAACAAATTATTTTAGATTGATTTTCAAGTAATCGTTTTACATTTGATTGAATGTAATTAGGAAATCTGCCCGACTCGAAGATTGGGGAAATGTTGATCGCCGACTACATCCTATACGTGCTCAATAAATTGGAAATGTTCACATACACGGAATATTTAGGACTGAGCGAACCCACAGATTGCATCGTAACTGCCCTCAGAAGTGGTGCCGTTAAGTACAAATTCATTCAGCCAATACTGAGTCCAGTCAGTAAGTATTCACACATTTCACAGCCAAAAGAATTTCTCCTGTTTATTAATTTACAACAAACAATAATCGTTCATTTTTGTTTTATCCAGACAATCAATACGAACTAAAACCTGATTTCCAACGCATCTCCACAGAGTTTGTCGTCGCCTTCCGCAAAGGACAATTCGGTAAAATTGTTCTTGACAATGTGGATGGAATTTTTGAACAACAGTGTGGGCATATGGATTGGGATTCAATTTTACCGAAAAAGCGTGTCGTATTGCAGTCAACCATGTGAATAATTTCAACCCTTACGATTGCGATTGTTTAGAGTACGTATTTTATTCAATAAATGCATATAAAAATAAGTTTACATGAGCATTTCTTGCTACGACACTCTTGACTATAACAAATAGTTTTAAAAGACTCACAATATGTGAACTTGTACAAAAAAAAATAGTTAAAAAATTTAACCGCCAACTGTGGGGTCTCCTTTTGGCTGAGGGTCTTCAGAAGCAGAAGGTTTGATTGTTTTATCTCGACTAGTTTGAGCGTTTTTATTCAAAGGGCAATAGAGGAGCGTGTGAGCCGTAGGTCCTGTCGCCTTACAAAGTGGGCAAATCACTCTGCTCAGTAAGGGACAAGTGACGATTCCATCTTTGTCCCTCAGGGTGTGGGACTGATGAATTTTTTTACCTTCCTCTTGGTAGCGGCAGTATGAACATCGAGTTCTAGGTTTGGACCTTCGCTTTTGCCCTGAGGGCCCTAACCCTTGCACAGAGGCCAAACATACATATAGAATTGGACACACGACATTGCCATCCTTGTCCCGCGTGACGTGACTCCTGTAGAACACTTCGTCTTCGCCATTTTGATGACAGAATTTGCAATATAAAAGAAGTTGCCAATAATATTGTACTTCTTCTCGAGGGGGTGGCGGTTTTTGGTCAACTTTTCGTGATGGTTTTGTTCTTTTAGCGCCGGGTGAACCGTGATTGGTGCAACTTTTGGCTGAATTAAAAAATGAAAAGACAAAATTTTATTACTATGAATATTTTCAGTAATGACACTTTCACTTACTTGCAATACCATTGGGAGTAGATTTCAAAGCAGATGTATTTCTGGATGATCCAGGCTCCGGTTCATCAGGAATCGGCACGTACGGTTCTGATTTTAAAGTCACCTGTCCTGGACTATCAGTTTTCCGAGTGTCCATCTTTGGAAAATAAGAGTTCAGAGTCCCGCCCGACGCAGCACCTCAGTTGGGGCTGTGTAAACGATAAATGACTCAAAGTTCCAAGAGTCGCTTGCAATATTTAGAAATTGAGAATTATATTTCAAAACTAATTCGTAATCGTTACGAAACATTACACTGAAAAATAAAAAATTGGTGCGGGTGGCGGTGTAGGGTGCAATGAAAATTTTGTAATTGAATGTTATCGCCAGTATAGAATTCCGTAACGACTGCATCAAAAAACCGTATTTCTAAACACTGTAAACTATGCCCGTTTGGAGTGAATTACGAAATCCGACCGGGCATTAATCTTATAATGCCCACGATAATCATGAATACATATAATTTTTGTTACAAAATAAGGATTCGTTATATTTCCCTATAATTTTAATGTTCCTTAAAAGAAACTATATGGTATCCTTAATTTCTTACGAACGCCAGAGCAAATTTCATGCTTCATGCTCAAACTAAGAAATTACGACATTTTTGGGTCTTGCTTGGTTTTGGACTTAAGAAGCTCAAAGCCCACTGCCCACATGATGTTTTTGGCAACGGCTGCTAGCGTAATTTTGGAATACAAAGAAGAAGAAGAGAGTAGTCATCTTCATTGTGCATTAAAACTTAGTTTATTCGAAACTTTAATTAACTCACACTTTACTTAAGATGCACCTTAATAATTCCGATTCAAGTACAAACATTTCGAATAAATTACAAGGTTTTGATCAGCGATACTTAATCAAGAAACAAATTTTGCAAAACATGCACATTTGGTTGATTTAGCTTAAATTTACAACCACAATAAATAAGGAAATTGCACTATTCTAGGTGAATCAATTTTTTGGGGTGCTTAAGGTACGATAAGTGTGATTATCGGGAATCGGGCTTAAATTAATCAGAAATATAGGACCTTAATCGATTCAGTCACATCTTTCCTTTAGTTTAACATTCATTTAGACTGACACTAGCAATTCGTACATTTCACAGAACGAAGACTTGACATGAAAAGAAGTGCTTCATTGAACTTTCCAGATTGCTTGCGTAAATTGTACCAAACATTTAGTCTTCCAAACAGCGATATTTGTACATAAATATTTACAGTATATATTTTCGTTTATGGCTAACATAAAAACGCAAGGTAGGTCAAGGTAGGGTCAAGTCTTATTTTATTCAAAACTGGAAACAACATTTCGGGCTCATTTTCTTCTTGATTCGATTGGTTTATGTAAAAGATCACGATAGGCGAGGAGAGCATCCTTTAAAGCTACCGAAATGGACGAGTCCACACCGGCAAGGCCGACAATGGTCACCAAATCCGGGTATATCCCTACAATACAATCCCACGTTCCAGCAGCCACTGCAAATTAAAAAAAACATTAACAAAAGTCTACGAATGAACAAAGTAGGCAGGAATTCACTAAATGATCGCTGAGTTACCTCTTGCAGGATCAGCTGTCTTCAGATTGTCGATAAGAGAAGCGATTGCTCTGAGCACAAAATTCATTTCTGCTAAGCGGTGTCTGCAAATATAAATTTCGAACTATTACTGTAAAGTGCATTATTAAGGGGTAGGTTCAAAGCTTAGCCTCAAACTGGGATTAATTTGATTTTAGAATTGTGAAGGTGAGGTTGCCTTGTCGGTTCTAAATTGTATGGAATAGGTGTAATTCGCAAGCTACAACAAAAATTATCATAACAGTAATAACTTACCGCTGTATTGGAATTTTGGAATTGTGATTCACATAGTCCTTGTAGTTGAGCAAAATATTCTGAAAACGTTGAAGAAGTGCCAAAACAGCAATTTTCTTTCCGTCATCTCCACTCTGTAATTCTACTATTTCACAAACGCTCGTAGGACCTTTCAGCACAAATTCCAGGAGGGATGAAAAACAGAATCGGACAAATTCTTCCCTCTCACAAACATTAATTCCATCTGCAAACAAAAATATAAAGTAAGATGGTATACACAAAACCCGAACGTTTCATAAAATAATTTCCAATAATTGTTACAATACAGTACTAGTTTTCCACTTAAATTAATATTTTTTAAATGAAAGTAGACTTAGTAGCATTAAATTTACCAATACAGAAATACAACTATTAAAGCAATGCCACTCACCATATTCGTTGATGCAAGAGCCGCGATGGAAAATTTTGACAATTTCCACAAGAAATTGATTGGGTAAAGCTCCTTCATTGTTGAAAACTAAGTCCTTGAGCAATGTCACCATTTGAACGTCCATTTGCTCGTCCTTCCACCCTTTCTTAGTTACCCATTCTCCAGACCCAGCAAAGAACAAGAATTCTTGGGCACAATTTGCAAGCTGCGCCCAGAACTCCAAGTCTTTCGGTTTATGGCTCACCATGAGTGGCACAGTGAGAAAAAATTGGATTGCACAATCTCTCCAAGCACCTTCCGAGTTTTCAAAACGCGATGCCAAGATTGGAGTGAAATTCTGAAAACAGAATATAACAAAAATTAAACTTATTTAAGAACGATTGAGAGTACGAATCGACTACGACTACTATGTATTACTAATGCTAATACCTTCATGGCTTGGCGAAACATGTCAGACTCTTGAACAAATTTTTCGTCGCAGATGCAACTGAGGATGGCAACGGAATGTTTAAGGCACTTGATTCCAAACTCCATGCAGTTCGGAACAACACCTTCCTATTAAAATCAGGCAAAACAGACGCGATAATTTTACCAACATTCGAATTGAACATTTAACACTAATTGCGCAGTTCTTTTCTTACCAACAGAATTCCTTTATTAACGGTATTACTCCGAACAGCATACGCACCAAAATCAATAAGTTGCAGGACTACGGGTGGCAGCAGTTTTTTCAGGGAAGGGATGTCCTTGACCTCCTAAAAACCAAAAATTTATAGAAACGCAATGTACATGCTTTGCTAAACTATTTACGATTGCAATACGAAATGACATACTTGAACAATAACGTCGTATGCATTGTACAGCTGATCTTGAAGTGGACTCATGCCTGTGTCATTTGTCGAAAATATCATGGAAGATGCTCCTTCCGCTGTCAGAGGAACTACCAGACATTTGGCAAAGATCACATTTAGTTTGGTCAGGTCAAGCACTGTCAACCTGCAGAAATTCATTTCGATTTCATTAGACTACTGGAACTACTGGTAATTTTTTTTGGAAAACAGAGTGTAGACATACTTAAGTTTTAGTGGGGGGAACAAGTACTGGAAAATGGTAACGTAGGCAGTCAGGTATTGTTGATGTGCACCTCTTTCACAAATCACTTTTTGGCCAATCTCTATGTAGACTAACCAACTCCTTGTCCAATTTTCTTCAGGTTCTACAAATCAGAAAGGTAATTGAAATTGTCAATTCAACATTTTGTACTCCATTTAAAGTTATGGCATGCCCAATCAAAACTTTTGTGGAAATTACCTGCGAGGATTTGTTCTGGTTGTGAAACGAGGGATTCTTGGAATGATTTTAGAGCGGCTAAAGAAACTTCCTCATTCGTGCTCATTGCTCCATTTTGTACAAATTGAAGGAAAAAGAACCAAGCTTTGGAAAAATCTTGGATTTCCAACAGGCTAGATCTTTTGATGGAGAAAATCTTAGCAATTCCACTCAGAACCAAAACCTGGATACAAAAACTTTCCATGTTAGACCATTTCGGAATTTCAGGGCCACTAGCAAATATTAAAAATAAAAAAACTCACTTGTGTCTCTGCCCATTGTTTCTGTTCCGTATTTCTGGAATGGTGAATTAAAAGATGAGCTTTCTGTCCATCCACTTTCTCACTGCTGGCACTTTTCCACGATTTCTCAACGTCCTCTAACAACGGGAACAATACCTGCAATGTATTGCATACAAAATTTTAAAAACCCTGTACTGCTTATAAATAAATTGTGAATTTGTTTATGTATTTTGTTCCTTGATTGCTTACCTGCCATATTACAGAATCCCAGGAGTAGCGGTTCAAGATATTCGAGTGAGCAGCAATGGTCGAAAACAACGTTTGCCCTGAGGACTTTCGCACTGCTGGTCGTTCATCGACGCAAAGCTCACCTGTTCGAACAAAAATACTTATAACCAGGTCGAATTACGCTAATATTAAGAAAAAGTTTTACCCAAACGCTTATAAATTCCAAGCCATAATCTATCGAAAGGTGGAATTTCCGGAACGCCAGGGAAGTCTGGAAAAACTGCTATATCGGGAGTCAAATTCTCTAAAATTCTGGAACGATTCTGATACAGGAAATCCGCAATATTCCACTGCAAGTTTCAAATTAAGTATTGGTTAGAATTGTTTTTAAGTACATTCCAAGAAATTTACACAACGAATAGAAAATCAACTACCATTAAGCCAATTGCACTTAAAGCAACGTTTAATTCCTGTTTCTGGCGTGCGAACTTAGCCACAGTGTCAATGGAGTGAGGAAGGCATCCACAAGGTAATACTGGCAAGTAGTCCGTAACTACAAGTTGGAGACATAAGAAGGCGGACCTTATAAGTCCCTCACTATGAATTTAAAGGGAAAATAATTTATTTTCTCTTATGAATTTTCAGTTAAATAAAGCTAAATTTCATTTCAATTTAGTGGGCCAAACTTCGAAATGAATTACGATTCAATTTACCTGTGATGTTCGTAAACATCTCCAAGAATATTGATTGCCAAAGGCCATGAACTCCTCAATTTGTCACCTTTACAGTGTAGAATTTGTGCCAAAGCACTCAATTGCTTGTTCCTGACATCATTGTGAAGAATCGAAGAGAGCTCACAGAGTGGAGACAATAGCAGCTGATTAACTTTTTCGTCTTCTGTCTCTTCATGAAGAAGGGCTGAACGAACTAAAAATGTAATTGCCTCTGAGCCCCATTCCCTCATTCTGATGTGAGGATGTCGGCAAACCTATCAGACCAGAAAATGTACTCACGTATTTTGCTAGCTGATCTCAGCACTCTCAACAGACAAAAATGCTTACCTCAAGCAAGTGATTGGTCAGTGGGCGCCAATATATCTCAACCCTGTCCAAATTCACTAAACCAATTTCTAGCAGTTTTGCCACTGCAAATAGGGAGGGCTCCTGTTCACAAAAACACATTCAAGGTTAGTACAGGAGGTCAAGTCTACCGAAACAGTGTTGAATTCTAAATGGTTGAGCTTACTCTGTTCAGATACGCAATTTCCATTGCCTCCTGAGATAAATTTGTCAAAGCATTGATGACGTGATGCAATGAAACGTCATCCAAGTCTGTGCTCGTCTCAATCAGTTTCATCACGCCTTGAGAGAGGCAACTCACAAAGTCAACCACGACTCCCATGACTCCACCGTTGGTTCCGACGGCCCCGTTCGCTCCTTTCAAGGTTTTCATGCTAGATAAGGAGAGGGATGAGGTTACTGGAACCAACTTTACACTGAACTCTTCGGCAGAGTTTGAGGCAGTTGCCGGTAATGAAACTGACTTTCCTGACGCTGTGCTGGTAGCAGAAACAGATTCGGCAGCCAAAATTTGAGCATTCTGTGACTGCAGTTGTTGCTGCTGTTTTGTTTCGGTGCTTGCATTGAGCCGTCCGCTTGCGTTTGAAATAAAGTCAGTTGAAGACTTTGCCACGATTCCACACACCCAACACAAATGCTGCAAAGTTGTAAGGACCGTGAGCCATGAAGTGAGAAGAATTGTTCCAGATTCCAGGCAAAGTCGAAGGACAGAATGAGTCACTAGGACATTCTTTCTGGTTAGCATCACAGGAGCGGACTGCAAATCTAGTAAAGTAAACGTCAAATTCAGTTAAAATGTAAACCAAATTCAAATCCATTAGAATATGGCGTCTTACTGGGAGGAAGTGTGAGGGAAGGAACCACACTCGTACCAACAACCACAATTTGCTGCTTTCCGTTGTCCATCTCGGAATAGTTTATGGGAATTGGACTCTCACCATGACCTGAGAAGTACGTAATTATTGTTATACTAAAAATTGGCCAACTTCATTACAAAAGTAATATAAAATTGTTGTACCTATTGTTCCTTTCAGAACCGCATAACCATAGTGTGGGGGAAGCGTGGATACGCACAGGGAGAGAACTGTAGCTTCTCGGCATTGTTGGAGCAAAACCTTGCCGCTAAGAGTTGCAATGTCAACCAGTCGGTCACAAATTGACTCTGTGATGTTGTCGTCAATACTAGTGCGAAATAAAATTTTGCAATTCAATATTTCCAAAAAACATTCTTTACCCCGCAACTTGCAAGTCAAATAAGATGCATGTGGTATTTAATATATATTGTACCTTGCTTCTAGTAGTAGATTCAAGGCAGCAAGAAGCCCAGGCCAGCTCGACGAAATTAGCTGTTTCAAAACTTCAGTATCTACCAAAACAAGTACATCCAATATGAAAATATTGAAGAACACTTGAAGTTTTTCAGTTTTTTCAGTCGCGTGTTCATAATCCTAATTAAGCAATTACCGTCATGTTGACCTCTTTGAATGCCGTGATCAATCTGGACGAGGCTAAGCACGAAGTCAGAAAGGCACGCAAAAGAAATGGCTACACCATATGATTCGCATGTTGCAAACATTGGGGGTTCTTGCTTATCGGTTAGCTCCATTCTAAAAAATAATTTTTTTTGTGAAATGTAAGTTTAAACCTTCTTTAAAAATGTATACTTAAGAATAATATTCAAAACTGCAATTCATTACATACAATTGAGACTTTGGCGTGGATGGCTGGAACTGCTGAACAAGAGGAACTAGGCTACCGCGAAAGTAGAACCCTACCGGGGACATGTCACCCGGTGATGAATTTGGTCCGCTTGATTGATTTGTATTTTGCACTCCGATAGGGAGGGATCCTGGAATTGGAGCCGATGCATTTAGCATTGAAGACATTGCTCCAGCTGGATTGGCAAAAACTGATTGCACATAAGCTCCTAATGCATTCACCATGTCCTGAAATAAAATCACAATGGCTTTCATTTAATCACTGTAGCTGGGAAAACACACAAGTGGAAATTTCAATGTTATTTGGTTAAATTCTGCTGACTGACAAGTTTTGGTATAATTCCAGATTCATTTCCACGATTTTCAACCCACCTTACAAATGTTCGTTGCATGAGGTTTAAGGTCGTACGAACGACAAAATTTTGAAAGGTGATGTGGTGAAGTGATTAGTTTATGAAGAACCTCAAGTGCCAAGCACCTTTGCCAAGTAGGCTTGTCTGGGTCCAAGAAGCGAACCAGGAGGGATAAGAATATTTCACATTCTGTTACAAGAAGTGAATAATATTTTGTTATCAAAATATCAACGATCCGGAGGAGGCGGACAGAAATTGGGTAGAATGGTTTGTCCAAAAGTAAGTCTGGGGCAGAGTTCTGAGCGTGCTGGGAAGTTGGCTTGAATTTAGCATTTGGCGAGAACAATTTAATGACCATTGCACACACTCGTTCCTTTAGCACAAGCCCAAACTGATCGTACTGCAAAATATAAAATACGAATAAGTTCAAATTCAACAATGATTGTGAATCATCCAAAAGTATTAATAGTGAGAATTTATGTTCAACGTCCTAATACCTTCTCAAATACGAACGGAAATCGAGCCAAAATTGTTTCTAATAGCTCCAAACCAAAGGATCGCGTCATTTCTGTGAGACCAAATAACCAACTTGGTTGTTCACCGTTCACCAACAATATCAGATCCTAGTCGGAAAAATATGATTTTAGAGACGTATAAAATCTCTGTACTAGAAACGAGGTACTCTGTAATAGAGAAATGTGTAGCTACCTGAAAAAGTGCGTAAGCATCACCGATCTCCTGCACTAAATCTGAACCTAAAACAAAAATAAATTATACTTAGCACAATCAGCCAAGCTATGGTACCAAATTGCATTTAAGAAATGCACTCACTACCAATGTACTTGTCCTTGTCGATTCGCTCAAAGACTAGAGCCACTAATTGTCGAACTGTGGCTCCAGCTGCGTGAGCTGTCATTGAATCTTTGGAAAAATGTAGTCTAAAGCAAAGAACTAAATTCTTAGCCAAGAGGTCCCCTTTCACAACACTGTTTGTTGTCAGCAGAAGAGTCACAGTTTGGAGTACTTTGATTTCTTCTAGGCCATGTTCCATGAGTACAACAATCGTCTCGTAAATACATCGCGCTCCTTTCGTGTCCACATAGCCCCCAGTTATCAATTTTTGAATTGAGAGAAAGCAGAGCTACATACAAAAAACAAAATCAAGAACATCAATATATCAATGCCTTCAAAAATGTTAGAAATTCGCAAACAAACCTTAACAATTTTTGGGTCCTTGGTGTCACAACCTTGGATTACAGGGTAGAGAGCTTGGTTGGTTATATAAGCCATGCAATTCGGAGATGACTGAGCACTCCTAATTTTGGCAATCGCTTCTTCGCAAGCATCTTTCACTAAACTATGTTTTTTCTTTGCTTCCAAAGATAGTGTTTTCAAGTCATTTTGAAGAGAAAATATGAGCTTTTCCTGAGTTCCCATTTCGTCGTCTGATCATTCAGTGAAATTTATAATTTGACACGTTTGATGATTCGCCAGTTCTGCAAAAAAAAATATAAAAATAAAACGTTAATAAATCTCATTCAAAAACTAAATAAAATAGACCCCCACCCCCCGGCATAATCCGAAGGCATAAAGATTGTCTCGAAAATCTAACTCATGCCGTGTTTTGTTCATCACAACACCTCACCTTCAATTTACCACCATTGTGGACCTTATCCGATTCAACCGATTACCCAGTGAATCGTAATTAATAAAATTGTCAAGAGACGGGACATCATTTATGCCCACCTGCTGGCTGGTTTCAGCAGTAATTCATTCCATTCAAAGCAACTTCGCTTCATTAAAACATTGGTTAATTTTAATCAGTGAAATTCAATTCTCCCGTCCCGTCCCAACTTTAACAAAAATGTTTCTAAATGCTTTGCAGTGATTGTCAATTAATCTAACGAAATAAGGAATTGATATTAGTTTGGTCTTACCCAGTGTACAGTGATAGATAGTGAGTCCACCGGGTGGTAAAAAATAAAATGACAAAAAAACTATTGTATGTACATTGTAAACAAACAATTTAGGGTCTGATCTGATGAGTTGAGTTGGTAGATTTCGTTTTGACGAAGGCCCTTCTTGGAGTCTTGAAGGTGAAAAAATTAGCAAAGTTGTCCACTTGTGGCTGACTGTTGGACACTTTGGTGACAAGATGGGTGGGCCAGGTCAGGTCAGGTCAGCTGTGGTGACGATGCCGATGACGACGACGACGACGACACTTTTGACTGGCTGGTGCTGATTGTCTGTCTTGGAATAAATTCTTTTGACTTTCGGTCACGTCATACCATTTTCTAATTTGCCACTTGAACCAACTCATCAAAACTTTTGGCATTGAATTGAGTCGTGTCATTGGGTTGCGTAGCTCGGTTTGCCAATTTTTGTCTCAGGAGATTCATTCTAAATTTCAGATTTTGTAAACTTTTTTAAGAGAAAAACTCTATTTGTTCTTGAATAAAAATGATTGGCACAATTAGCTACCATAATGCTTAATTAATGGGGTAATTTTCTTTCAGAGGATCTACTCAAATTTTTAATCATCTACTAACTATGACTATACTAAAAAAAAATAAGAATCCCTCTGCTTCTTAAAATTGAGTGCAAGATATAGAAAGGCTCGGCTCGTAATGTTTATTGCTATTTAACTACTTTGAGAACTAAAAGAAACACGCAGAAGGAATACTAAATTTTGCATCGAACTAGCTGGCAATCAGCTTTAAATTTATGCAAAACTGCAGAAATCCCTTTGTTTCATTTCTTTTTTAGTCCACTGTAGGAGAATTTCTTTAAATTATTATGCATTGTCGTAATGTTGGCAACCGATTGCGATGGGAACCAATAAATTTGTTTATTATCAACAAGACTGCAAAAAGCAATACTCTGCAAGCAGTAGTTAAATGATTTTAATAAATTTTAGTCTATCCATTCTGTCAATTTATGCAAATTTTTAATCGATAAATATTCAGTATATTCCTATATATGTAGTCTCGCCGATTACATTTTTCAAAGCATCGGAAGAAGCATTTTTTAATTCGCACTAATTTGAGACTGCAGAAGAAAATGTGCTTCAAAAAGTGGTACCGCAAATATCGCTCGGTAAGTAGTCTGTGATGAATTTTTAACTAAAGTAAACTGCTAAATTTTTCTGGAAAAATGCGTAGTGATTAATGCGTTGGTTGCAGTTTACTCGAGGACTGGCAAAGAGGAATGTGAAGGTGACTACTGAAGAAGTGCTCGACAGTATTTTGAGAGGCGAGTACATTCTGAAGAATCCATTTCGTGCACCGATTGTGAAGGAAGTTCTTGACAAATTGGAATACAAAATTTACCATTCTGAAACTCATTTGGAAAGAGTCAAATTGTTGAACGAACATTTCCCTGAAGACAAATTACTTGATCTTTTGAAAGCAATGGATATTGGTACGTTGTACAATCGACTGTCGACAAAAATAATTGTGTCTTAAACAATTTATATTGCAATTCGTAATTAAAAATTATATATTCTAGCTTTGACTAAAAATGAGTTCACAGCTGCCGAGTTTAAGGAACGTGGATATTCACATTATGAAAAGTCTGAATACGAGAAGGCCATGCGTTGTTGCAATTTGGCACTTTTATTCGCACCTATGGAATCAGCTTTGTTTGGCACAATTTTTGCAGATCGTGGACTGTATCTTCATGCAATGAAAGATTGGGCCCCAGCAGCTCGTGACATTGATGTAGCTCTCGCAACCACTGCTGATTTTAGCCAAGAATTGGCTTCCAGTTTAAAAGAATTGCAAACTGAGTGTCTGGATTTGAATGGAAATAGAATTCACAAGTCTGAAGCATTCATTTCAGAGACAAACAAACGAAAAGAATTCCGTGATTCTGTTCTTTTCGAGATTTGGGCTGACGCGAACCCTAGAATTCCTTCGGCCGGATGTTATGTCACCGTCCACATGAACCCAAGTAAAGGGCGAATAGTGATTGTGACTCAAGACGTTCCAGCAGGTAAATTTTGTGAAACTAATCCCAGACAAAAATCTAAGTCTTATTTTACATTTTTGAACCCGTGTTTAGGTGTAACGGTTATCGTTGAAGACCCTTACGTGAGTGTATTCGCAGACACCTTAAAATGGGAATTGAATCATTGCAAATATTGTTTCAAGGAAACACAGTCTTTGATCCCTTGCCCGAACTGTGTTTTTGTAAGTTTCGAGTTTGACCAGTTGCTATTTCAATACGTACAAGTTTTCCAGAA
>JAQGCM010000752.1:0-20789 GCA_034699705.1 Hymenaphorura dentifera
GTGAAACTTTGCGACCGCTAGAGTGGTGACAGACGGACCAGAAGACTGCATAGCATGGCACTTCGTGCATGCAATAAGGTTTAACTTCCAAGGTGAAAGTTTCTTAGTGCAATGCACGCACTGGGTGGGGATTCTTTACAAAACAAAAACAGTTTAACCTGGCGTTAATATTAAAAATGCTAAGTTCTACGTTGCCTTTCTCCTATCGATTTTACAATCTTGAATGAAAGCACCAAAAAAAAATTGCCACGAATAGAATGCTAAGAAAATGTTTTATTAGTCTCTAAAAATACACACGGATTACACTGTTACTTCCAAAATAGACTAGCTAAAGTTAATAACAATTCTGTCTTCATCTTCATTACTCAAAACGGAAACAGCTGAGCCGTTCGTTGTTGAAGTTTTACTTGACGATCCTCTAAAACTATTGGCTCGACTATGACTTCCCGGCGAAGATCTTCCAGACAGCCTTGAATTGAAAGAACTGTTACGCTGTAAAGAATTCTCAAAAGTAGCAAGTTGTCCGACACGGGCCAAATAGTCTGTGTCCAGACGAAATGATGCTGCCCGTTCCAAAGTGCCGCTGTCTAGATCCCCAAGAAGATACTTACTATCCAATTTGCTGAGATCAGGCATAGAAGTCGACGCTTGCAAACCTCTTCCGGAGGTCAACAATGGGGAACCGGGAGCCATGGGTTGCAAAAAATTAGTATCAAGGTCACCTCCACCCAAAAACTCCATTTCATATGGAAATGGTACAAATCTCTTCAACGGCGTTTCACTTCTGGCCTCAACGATTGTAGGAATGGAAACGGCGACTCGGTCCCCAACTCTTGGGCTCAATTTACTGTCAATAATTCGACTCACTGTTATTATTTCCATCAAACTTTTCCTAGTTTGTCCTCGTTTTTCCTCTTGTCGTTGTTTCATGACTTCATCTATAATGTTGACCTTAGAAAGCTCTGATTCTTCAGGACTATCCGTTCTTGGACCACCCCAAGATCGGACATTCCATGTCCAAATGCTGTACAGCATGACTGTGAGTTGGAAGACTGGGCCGAGAAAGAATAGTAGAGCGTTGTAAATGCAAATTTTTTTCCGAGTTAGCAGGAAAGCGTTGAGACATAAAATGAGATAACGAAGTAGGATGGTTCCAAAAACAACATAAAGATAAATACCAGGACTCTGTCCTCCAATAAGGGAAACAACCAAAACACCAAGCATCCAGTCCACACCTTTTGATGAGTACAAGTATGTTTTGAGTAATGTCAAAAATGGAAGTCTTATCCACATAAGTGGACTACTCATCATACAAATGTCATTAGTTAGCCCACCTAAAAACCAACGTCTTCTTTGTTTCAAAAGTTTTTGAAAAGTATCTGGAGCATCAGTTTTACACTGAGCACTTGAAACAAATGTAACTTGGTAGGGCCCGTCTGAAAGTTCGGTGAGCAAATAAGTCATGTATCGATCTTCCCCAAGATGATAGCGATGGAAATCTACACTTTTCTTATTATCAAACTCAATGAAATACTTTGGAGCAACTTCTTGAAGGGCGCTAAGTCTTATTAATGTCAAAGCTCCTGGAAGGCAAGACACTGAGCCTAGAATGGATTCAGCAGTTCTCATAAACATTTGGCCGTCCACATACTCTGCGTCTTGAACGTATTGGTAAATGTTGAAATTTCTTGAAGTTCTGCAAGTGACTAGCCCTGTGATTCCTTTAATTTTGGGATTTTTTGTGGCAGTAACCACAAAATTATGAATGGCATTGTCTTGGAGAATGATATCCGAGTCGATAAAAAGTATGAGAGTATTGTCTGCAATTTCTTGGTGAGAACCATAAATCTCATTGATGACGCGGAAACTCTTGCCTTGAGTCGGACTTTTACCTTCGTGGGGAAATCGACAAATTGTAACGCGGACACCTTCAATGATCCACTCGAGTCTTGGGGGAAAGATTGCAATTTTTTTTTCTTGACGGACACCCTGCTTCGACATCTCTCCCTTTTCAATTCCAGTCTTGATCTCCTCGGATACTTCTTTGGAGAGGAGTCTTAGTTTCTTGAGCAGGGCAAAAAATAGTGGTGATTCTTCTTCGTCATCGAAGGCGAGGAATATATGCTTCCGCTCAGGGGGATAGTCACAGCGGATGGCACTCTCAACAGCCCTTGACAAGGCTTCGGGGTCTTCATTATAAATCGGCATTAGGATGACGACCATTGGCATTAACCCTGTCTTTGAATCAATCACGTTTCCCTTCATTTTCTTTCGAGTGATTCCAAATCGGAGAATAAAGTAAAAGCAGGCGATGATAGAACATGCATTCACCAAGGCAAAAATTACAATGTTAGTATAGAACAGTCCGACTGCAAGTTCTTTAGAAATAGTTGGAGCCCAACTGAATGGGATTGGAGTCAGGAGCACTGGGAGCAAGAGTGAGCGCAGAACTAAAAAAATAGTCAAGCCAAAGAATACAAACAAAATGTTCTGTAAATTCTTGCTGGCCAAAAGCACTGTGAAGAACACGTAGACTATGAGCAATGTCTGAACAATGAATTCGAAATATGCCATTCCAAGAAAAATACAAATAGCAATTTGTGACGGTAAATTGTCTATGAATTTTTTTCCGTCTACCACAAAAACTGGGTCTGTTTCCGAATCCATGTTTTGCACGAGAAAATGTTGAATTAAAATTTACACACAAACCAATACAAAATTGCTTCTTTTGAGACAAAAGAATCAATTATTGTAATGTGAATACGGAAGTTGGGACCGTGCGACTATTGCAAAATATACCGGCATTAAAAGCTTTTTCGTGCCCGTTTCAAATCAAAGATAAGAATATTAAGTGACGATTATGTCAGCGTCAGTCAGTCAATCAATCAAATTTGATAGTACTTGCTGTCGCAAAATTGTCAAAGCCTTGTTATATGTATGTAAAATGACTGGACTAATCAGATCAGGCATACACTGACTGCGCACTTGTTGATTGCTAGCTAGCATGAGTCCCAAACAACAAGCTGAGCTTCAGGTCTCTAACAAAATTAGTCCAAGTCCACTTCACCGAATCCATTGTTCCGTGCCGAAAAAAAAACTACGGGTGTTCTAAGCGTGACATCTCAGGTGCACTTGAAAAGTTTTGTGCACATGTAAAACTACGTAAAAAATTGGAAAATAAGCCATGTCATAGTGCGGATCAATGGTAGATTTCAAAATAACTTTTAACTCGTTGAAAAATTTTAATCAAAGTAAATATGGTATCACGTCATAAAGAACAACTCAAGTTATTTGCATTGCACAAGTATCTGCTCTGACGACAGCTAGTATAGTTTTAAAAAATTGGAAATAGTTTTGAGAATTGACAGATCAGGTCACAAATTATTTGCGTGACGTTGACCAAGATTATGTTAGTGTTGAATCCGGTTAATTCAGGCTAAATAATGTTAATTAGGAGTTCCCTAGAGCGTCATACGAATTGGAATTTGGACTGATTTAGGCCCGGAATAGAAATTGGTAAGCAGTTCAAATTAAGACGACCTTTGAACGTTACTATCGCCATTACCCGGATCACTAAAAATGGTCTATCTCCTTCCATTCTTCCATTGGTTTGGTATAGGAAAAATTCACAGAATCAGTACATGTATGAACCTGACCAATTTGAAACCAGTCGCACATCACTAACTCAAACCGTCAACTTCGTATTTATGCTAAATAAGAAACGTGAAATTCATCAGTGTTTCGCTAACCTCCTAAGCTCAGATTTCAAAGAGCGTGCGAGCTCTGTGTGCTACGGATTCAGATTTTTACAATGGAAAATACCAACCCATGAATAGTAAATAAGCTTAGCGGAAATTGAAGTCTCGGTTGTCGAATTTAATTTAAGCCGGATTATCTGTTTTGTGCAATAATAGAATTTGTGCTACAGCTCAAACCCATATTCTCTGACATTATATCTGAATCTGACACTAACAATCTGACACTCTGCAAATGTGCATGCACATTATCTAACATTTTTGTCCGGTGATTTTTATCATGAATTTGGTGGTGGTTGAACTGCATCCACTTAAATTAACTGAAACTCACTCTAAGAGGGCAGTTATATTTTGTTCGAAATCCTCGAGTTCGTGCACGTCTGCTTTGCTTTCTTATTCATTCCAAGGAGCATCCAAAGCGTAGAAGTCTTGGTTAGTTGAGTCAATAAAATCCGCCCGACTTACACTCTTTGCATTCAAATCACATTCAATAAAATATTGTTCTGTCTCCTTACATAGATTTCTTCCTACAATTTCCAATCACTAGAATGGAAATCTAATATCTAATAAATAGCGCTGAATGTTAACTTTATAGCTCAATTTCTGCCGCTTTAATGTTTGGTTACATTCCGAGATGCTCTAACCACCGAACTATTAACATAAATTTGGGCATAAATTTTGTCGTTTCTAATTTTGTAGTATATTCAGCTAAATTGAAAGTTAGGCATGGCATGTGCTTTATTCTTTAGATCGAAATTCCAATTTATTGCATTTGTTTTTCTAAAGAATCAATATAACATTTCACAAAGTACTGGGTGAAGACTAGAAAATGACGATGGCAAGAAAACTGTCTTCAACTGTAGAATCAAGGAAGAAAATACGATAGAAGAGCTCAAATCTCATTAACATGAAAATCTCTCATTTTTGCACTTTCCCAACGGAAATACCTCCGCTGTGGCTTTTGTCGTCGTCCTACGTGTGTCTGTCTATTCATTTCGGTGCAAACTCAAGTTTCTTCGGATGAGAAGGAACCAACGAAAGGATGTTTAAACTGATGAGAGCAAAAAGGAAAGAAAACCACTAAACCAAGCTCCGATATCCTACGTCTGCTGCTTGTGCTTAGTGTGGTTAATGCGAGTGCCAGGTGCTGTTGGCATCTTTTTCAAGAGCATCTCCATAATGTCATTATTCCTTTTCAGTTTCTTGGCAAGATTGCACGAAAACTGCGGTCTCTAGCAGTTTTGTCTGTGGTACTTTGCATTTTGCTCTCTGCCTGCCTCCCTCCCTCCGTTTTGCTAGGCCAGGCAGAAGACATTGTTCTGAATGATTAGCTGTTTCCCATGTATAAATATTAATGAATCCATTTGGACAAAATTTTCCATTAAGGAAAGCACAACAGTGGTAGTGGGAAGCTTGTACGTTTCGTTTTCACTGCGGCTCAAGCAGGAAATTAATTGTACGTCAGGACTATGACATAAAAGCAACCAAAGCATTTTCTCGAGCCAAAGCTTTTTCAAAGTATGTAAATCCGAAAACCATGAAAGCCCAGCAAGGTCCAAAAGAGCCCTCTGCGAAGACCAAACTAAACTTTCTCCGTGTGGAATTAACCTCTGGGAAAGTTTCCTCTTTCAAGCTTCTACTTTTCACCGTTTGGTTCTGCTTTCTGTTGTCGCTCTTTCTAAGCCCCTGCTGGGTCTGGACTTGCGAAAATTCATTCTTATCATTCAAACTTTTCTATCACCAGTTAATGAATTTTACTCTTATACTTTGAACTTGTTTTTTTTAAATTGATGGAATGGATTTCTTCAGAATATGTTTGCAAGCTGTGTCCTCCGAACCGATTTCCACATTCCACAACAGGGAGAAAGTTATACAGGTGTACAGTAGGTTTCTGTAAAATTAAAGCAAACTCAAAACCCCGTAGAAATACTCAGCTCAGCATAATTTTACACATACTAGTATACATGATCAGTATCATTCCGAGAATTTGTTTAAAAAACAAGTTCAAAACCAAACGCTGTTCCCGTGCCTGTAAGAAGGCGTTTTAATCCTTCATTCCAATTATCTATTTTACAGATTTAAGCTGAAGGAATTAATTAGAAATGGTATACGTGTACAAAAGCGCTTCAAATTGTTCAATAGGGATTAAAAAAGGTTTGAGGGCACATTTCAAGCTTTTTAGTGATTAACCTAGCTAACCTTGTATTCTAGCTTAAGATTGCAATTTACAGTCACAGAAATAGTTTGAAAAATAAGCCGATTTTTAATTTATATTTAATCCTGCCAGTGTTCGTCCTGCTAAAGCATTAAAAAAAGTTAGCAACTAATTCTGAAATAATGAGGCTCACCAATAATCACTGAACTACATAACCAATACATTAATCATGCTCTTGTGTCTCTAAGACTTTATGAATTCAGTCAGAACAATCATCCTGGAATATTTATGATGACTGGACAAGTTTGAACCTAAAAAATATTCTTGGATCTACTTTTCTCCTCGCAATGAAATGCAATGCAACGCATTCTAGCACCTGAAGTTAGCATTCTAGCACGAAGCTAACCCCCTGTGTGCTGCTCGTTTAAATTGAATATGCGCTTTTGGGATTCGTTTCTGAAAGACGAAGAATTTTGCAAGAACGATGAAATGATTTATCTCTATTGATTCCATGACATGCATATTTCATTTTAAAATACCTAATACGAGTCTGCAAGACATTTATCGAGCTTTCAAACCCAATAGTGCAAAACTTGTAGCCGAATACGTTACCCAATTGCGGTTTTCCAGCTAGCAGAAAGCACATACATGATACATACAATGTAAGAACGGATGAAAAGAAAGGATCTAGAAATTTTTAAGAGAGCTCTAAATTGTCATTTTATTGCTTTTTCCAAATAGTAGGCTGTATTTGGTAAAGGATTTGGCTTCACCTTTGTATTCAACAAAACTCTTTTGTTGTGCTGCGGTAAGCCGTGCCTTATCTAGGTTGAAGAAAGCATTCATCTGACACCATATATTTTAAACTTAAATCAAAGCTACCATTTGGAACCTTTAATAACACGGATTTACTTTTATTGTAATGCTTTAAAAGAGTTAGGTAGGTCACCAAAAGTCTAAAGAATTGGAGCTGTTACATCTACTAACGTTCGTTTTTTATGTGACTTTTTTTTGGCTTCCACCTTTGTGCTAGCTTGAGACTGACGCACCTTGCAGTGTAATACTTTTGCTTGTAAGAATTTCGCAATAAAACTTTCGATTTTGTCGAAAGGTTGTTTGTTGGGATAACAAAAATTTCTCACTGTCTCCATTTATACTAGTAATCTAATTTGAAGGTTTTTCCAGTCGAGTTCGCACCATATGATTTAGCTAACACTAATGACCACCCTTGTGAAATTTTGCACGATTGGTTGGGCGTCTTTGACACGAAAACCAGCCCTGCAGGGGACAAATTAAATTGCCTGTGAAAGCCAAAAGGAAGAGAAGGTGTGTGTAGTTTGGCCCTGGCAAACCAGTTTGAATGTGTACATTACAAGCACGCCCTTCCATTCAAGAAACTGAAAGCAAACATTGGACGGGAGTCATGTCAGCTGGATAGCATTTGCTTCTTTTTGTTGTGGGAAATGTGTACACAAGGATAAGATGAGAAACTGAATGAAATCACCAGCCGAAGAGCTTCTGTAAGACCACCTAATGCAATGCATCACGGTGAAGAAAGCACAAACATACCCAACATAGTTGGAGCCGCACTAACATAAGTTTTCACGCCACAGACACTTGGGGTTGCGTGTAGCAGGCAAGGCAAGCCTGTAAGCTTTGAGAACTTAAAAGGGAAGAAAGTGGAGAAAGCAGAGGAGAAAGGAAAACCAGGCTACGAACATGTCGGACAGTTGGATGTATCAGAGAGGTATTTCTTGGGATAAGTTGAGTAAGATTTACGGCCGAAGAGAGCAAGGAGACATGCCGGGCAACATGTAACCCATTCTTCATGAACTCCCCACACTAAAGTGTTAAATCATGCTTCAGAGGTTAGCTTGACTATTTGAGAAATCCATTTCATTTTGAAACGGACAAACCACTCGGGTCCAAATAAATTGTGGTTGTGAAATTCTAGAATTTGAATTAGAATGTAACGTACGTACATGTTCAAGATTTATCGCTAATAAGATCGGATGGTTAATGTTGAGGAAATAAATTTCATTTTTTGAGGTCATGAATTGTGAAACTGCTTGCGAATCGAACTTGCAATCGCTCGTTTGCAATTATCTTGCTTTCATACACATCCAAAAATTTCTCAGCCCAAGGCAGGACTAAACTCAATTAGCATCAGGCAATAAATCGGGTAATAAAATCGCACGGACGGACATAGCCTACTATTGCAACACACGGAGAACGAAAACACAAGTCTACTTCGATGACACGCACAAATCCAAAGTACAGTTGCGCGATTAGAGCCTATCCCAAGTCCTACAAATTCAGATTTACGAATAAAATCAGCTGTATCAAATAATTTGTTCGCATCAGTGCGGTAATCTGCACGTTCATCTAAATGAAATTTTCAGAAATCTAAAATTCTAAGTTGCTCGTTTAAAGCACAGATCTTTAAAGAAACAGACGGAATTGTTTCTTTTAACTAAATATCCTAATTTTGATTTCTTTTCTTGTGCTTCTGCCTCGAATAGTAATTCAATTACGATTCATCGAAAACCAAAGTTTCGCATCGTTGGGGTTAGGAATGGAAGCACTCTTCTTTCCACCTTAAGATAAAACTTAAGAGTCAATCGCAACCCCAACCGCCAAGTACTTACATTACAAGAGGTAAGATAGTTACAATTCCGTGGAAAACGAAAAGGTTCAAGTGCAGGTGTTTCCATGTAGCCAGACTTTGTACTAAAAATGCGCCCGGGTCGAAGCGGATGGATTGTCCGAAAAAGCGGAGCATGCCGTGAAAGCTTTCCTGCGAGGTGATCACATGTCAGAATGCAAGTAAATTCACAGGGAGTAAGCAGTGTGTTTGGGAACCTCCTCGGGTCTACATCCAAGTGAATCAGTCTCCCCCTAAAAAAAGTCAGAGTCAGACGTTTGTCAATTTCTATTTCACGAGCATTCAATCATTCATTTTTTTTAGACTGCCGCAGGTCTAGCAACATAAATTTCTCTCTCTTGTAGTTTCAGAAAACACTGCAGGACTTGTAGCCAACGTTTACGAAAATACCTCAAGAAAACATAAACATATTTAAATTTATTCTATTTCATACATATTTCAAGCTTTTATTTTTATCAACCTTCGTGAAATCGGGTAATAAGGGGCTCTAGCTGTTTCTCCCCTTTCACTCTGAAGGACACAGGACAGGACACACTTCTTGCACGCACGCAAGAAGGCGAATTTATTTTTCTTGGGTGAAAGTGTAAATCATAAGTATAATACGACTAGTGGTCCGTTCAAGAAAGTCCACCGAATTTTGGCTCTTAACTTTCTGCTGAATTACACATACGAAGTAGTCACAAATAAAATGTGGAGAATTGGTTGTTCGAGTGCTGAATAAACAAGTTTGGTGTTAACGTACACTCCACATAAAGTCGCGGACTTGAAATGCTCACTATGTACTTAATAATACACAAGCAATATTAAAATACAATACATATAGGAATTTATTCGTCAGCAAAAGTTACTGGGCGACGAATGTGTTTGCGTGCGGAGAGATTTTTTACGTTTTCGGTTCCGGTTTTGAGCTCAGAAGAACGAAACGACGACCCGTACCCAAGTCATGGATATTTGATTGAAATACACAGCGGCATCCGCTACACTTTCTCTCCGCGTTCCTGAGCCATAACCCTGCTCCGACTGGAGGTGGAATTTAATATTTTATAACATGATTTCGTGGAGGAGCCACCCTACCAAAATTCTACGTTTCCCTGTTAACAAGATTTCATTCATTATTCGCAATATTCTCTGACTGAATAAGCGTTGTTCTATTTTCTAGAGTATCGCATTTCGCAAAATCCGTTACTCTGCTCAGCTCAGCTCAAGTATGTATGACAAAAGAGGCGAACATTACACGCACGGTGATTAATCATCCAATACAACATACATAACTTGTGGAATGACATGCACGCAGGCAGAGACTTTTCTTGGTCCTACATATCGACTCTGGCATAAAATGCTAGGGAAAAAAAGTGAACTGAAATTTGCTTGACTTGACTTTATATACATGTTTCTTCCTGGCCCTGTCGCATACTTTGTATTTGCCAAAAAAATATATATACACGTTATGGCAGTAAGTATGTGTGTATTTGACACAGAAATGTCAACTCAAGTGGAAAATGGAATTGAAAATAAATAAGAGTAGTTCTAGTTCTTCGTTCAAGCCAAGAAACAACGGACGAGTTTAGTCGTCGTCGTCGTTCGTGGCAGAATCTGGAGTAGTGGTGGTGGGACGCGGTTTTGCATTAACTCTCTAACTCTGCTTTTACTCTCTTTTTTATTTTACTCATGAGTCATGACTGTTCTGAGTCGGAATCACATTTTTCAAATTCAAGCACTTTTTCTAAATGCCTCTTGACAAATGACGGGAACAGTTTCGCTCCAACATCTCCCCACCACCACCACCATCACAACAAAGAACAAAGACTTTTAGTACAAATCATCCACATTTTATATACATTGTATTGGTCTGTTCTTGAAATCAATACGACTCTGTTCTCTCACTGTCAAAACCATATGTCCCACTACGAGAGCTCAGATTGTGGAAGTTCGTCTCATTATCATCATACTACGAGTAGAACCAAAGGGGTGAGTAAAGACCTATGTACATAAAAATTTCTATTTTCTCCGATTTTCGACTTATTAGCTAATAAGTTTTTATTTCCGCCTCTATCGTCGACCAGCCGCGCCGCGGTGCGTCTGACTGAGCTGAACCGAATGAAGCACTCAAGGCGGAAGCACACGTACACACACACGCTTAACCCTTACAACCCATACATCAAGCATGAGAACTAATTATAGTAGAATCTCATATATCAATTGCGTGCAGAATTTGTTCAGATTGAATTGAGCTGTGTACGCGGCGTGTGTGTGCCAAGGGAGCTATTATTTCTCTCAAGCACGAGGTTAGGAAGACGCTCACATATTGGATCTCGTAGCATGTTTTTTAACCTGTACCAAATTGAAGTGAACCGGAAATGTTCAGCCTCAATAAATGTGGAAATCTGTTGACTGCATGCCTTAGCCTTTACTATTTTTCCCGTACACGAAAGTTAACTCTCTTCTCTTCTGTGTGTTGTATTCGCCGACAAATCTTTCTTTTTAACCTCTCTGGCATTTCTATTAGTTTCTCTCCTAGGACCAGAGAGAAAGTATTACACATATGGAAGCCAAATGTTCCTTGCCTTCACGAGAAACGAAACAAAGTTCGGCTCAGCGGTTAAGCCGACAAATGTTTAGTCCACTAAGGCTCTGACTCAGAACTGTTCTCGTAATGAATGTATTCTGCACTAATGCCTCACTAGGAGAGAATTTAATAATGTCTGTGATACGCTATTGTTCTTACATTGTTTTACAAGGGTTTTCTCCTCTCTAAGCTCTAGAATCCATGCTGTTTCAATCCCCCCTGAGCAAAGTCAGTTAAAACTCATTAAGCGAGATAGGGGAAGAGAAATAAACAAGACTGTCTCAGTTGGTGTGTCAATTCTATAGAATACCGCTACATGTTTTTGTCAAATCTTAATCCCCGCTCTAAAAAATTTATAATCTCCTAGCTTCTCTTCTCTCCATTATTCTTACAATCTGATTCCAGAAAAGGATTGCAAATTCGCCGAAGGCAGTTTGAGCTGCTAAATGCGTATTTGTTTTGGAATATAATATGCAATGCTTTCACATTTTGTCCTTTTCATTTAAGACGGAGAACAAAGCATTGTAGAAAGTAGCTCAAGTTTATGTAGAACAAGAGAGGTCTTCCAATTTCCATTGAGTGCTCTATGTACACATGTTCAATCAGTGGTCGGCTCCCGGTGAAATTTTGGCGCAATTAAAAATAAATTTGAGAAATATCTTACGCCCAATGAAATATTCTGTGCAAAATCGCTTTCACAGAATTGCGTTGAAGGTACGTGTAAAATGTCTAAAAACGGAATGACCAGGATCGAAGCTATGTTTGTTGTTATGTCTCTCTAATCCATACACATGTGGTGTAAACTCTAAACCGAACATGTGGACTTTGAGATATGGTCAGACTCAAGTTCTCACATCATCAATCCTCATAACTTGTCAATATTTCAACGAAGCATAGAAAGTCCTTTCCAGAGGGAGAAAGAGAAAGGCCTTTCGACAGTTAGCCAATAATTGAGTTGAACTCACGACGGACTCAGTTCTTCTCTTAAATACAAAATGCAGTAACGAGGAATGAACCTGGACTAGTAGTACTAGTTTGAAGAGCTCAGAAAAAAAGAGTTGGGAGCAGTTGTAAGTTACGCTTATGTGGTTTCAGATTCGCATTCCCATGTGCATATTGCATATTAGATATCAAGAAAGAGAGAAAGACAGAAAAAACCTGGGAGAAAGTGAGTGGGGAAGAAAGAAAGTGAGTCTGAAAGAGGGGAAAACTCTAGACAATATGTAGATAAGTGGAGAGGTATGGAATGGAAGCATTTATGAATGCCAACGGATGTGGTTCTCCTTCTCTATTTGCCAGTTGACTCTATCCCTACTTCACTACTTACTTTCTCTGGGCTCTCGGCTCTGCTCTTTTCTTCTCTCTCACATAATTTCCATCTCATCTTTTTTGACGAATCATTTCGTATGATTATACCTTTCCCCGTGTCTTAACGAGCAGACCTGCCCACGAAGAACCTCTTTAGTCAGAATCTTAAGTGAGAAAGCCCTGCAAATGACAGTGGCTGAAACTTTCTCCATCTGTACTTTTGGAGTAATAATGCCGTAAAAAGAGCTGTAGGACAGAAAAAGAAATGCTAGTAGTAGATTAGAAAATGAACTAATGAAGACCACCAAATTCTACTACACTGGGAAATGGGAATCCAAGAAGAACGCCAAGCATTTGGTTCTTGATCTGCCAATAACAGACCCTACACCAGTTCAATTTTTCTCTGCCAACTCATTCAACGTTCTTATTCTTCTTATCAAATCGAATTCTTAACGCATTTGGATGGTTTGGTTTAGCTCTTTGAAGTTTGAACTTAAACTAATTCAAACAGCTGCGCACTATCCGGACACCTATCCCTCTAGGGCTGCTCAGCATTAGATTTGAAATGTCTGAAATGAAATTTCAATTTAGAAGTTCGAGTGCTCCAATAGTCTGTAGCACTGTCGGAGCACATTGTCCTTATAAACATCTTAAGGGCTAGTGGTTTCTATTATTCTATCGGTATTTATTTTTATTTAATTTGGGTAGTTAATTTGGTGGCCAGAATTCGAGCATCTTTCATCCTTATATTTATTTCGTTTGCATTGGCAATTCTTGTGCGGTTTAGGCTCACTTGAACTAAATTCATTTATGAATTTGTTGTAATTCTCAACGCACTCGTATGAGCTATCTGTGTTGAAAATACAATTATTGTATGCTCTAAACAAGCAGTCATAGTACGATAAGTCCAATTTGTTGTGGCGTCAGACTAGCTTCGCATCGTTTTTCGGGTATTTGATAATGCTGATCATTTGGCCTCGGGAACATAAACTTAAGGTATGAAAAATCCAGGAAGAGAAAAGAAACAGATTGAAACAGCTCCATCAACGAACTAGCCGGGAGGATCGAACCCAAAGCATCCGCAGGACAGCTTAGAAGTAAGGGACAGCCTGCACCTCTACGGCACAATGAGCTGACTACCATACTTTATATTCTCAATGCAAGCCAAATAAAATGGTAGATTTGATCAGTAATAAATTTGGAGAATCGAATTCTCGCCCTAACTCTAGCCGCCCTGTCTATCTTATTGTATATGGTTTTTTGCATCGTGAAACAACTACCAAGATTTGACAATTTTTCTCAAATCGTTCAACATTCCAGCTAGAAACGAAAAGAGCTTCTGTGAATATTGAATCTGATTTAAAGGTGTGCATGGGAAAGACGTGTTCTGTTTAAAAGTGAAGGAGAATTGAAATTTGAATTCCTTTCAAGAATTAGGACGTTTGGTGGATTGCAAACAGTATAATTTTAATTTCGTTTCACAAAGGAATTATTGGATTGGACGAGGTTCATTGTATTATTTTGTTCAGCTGTTTCAAGTCTCGCCAAATTATTGAGCCCTTAGCTCTATGCCATGAAGTTTTTGACAAGCCGAGTTATCAGTGTGAGTGACTGAATTATCTACACAATCAATTTTCTCTTTCTTTTTGAGCTCAAATTCAATCTATTCTATGTGTGTCGAGACAAGACAGACGACTGCTTTCAAAATACTTTGGGTTTCCAATAATACCGTCGGCGATGGTTTCCAACCTCACATGCTGTACGATTCCATCAAAAGCAAAGCTTGTTCTCTGTATTGGAGCTTGCTGAGCTGCTTTTAGTTGTGCAAAGATAACTTATTTATTCAACATTAGAATTCCATTATTAAAATCTACAGATTACGTAAGAGTGAAGATGCAAAATAGGTCTGCACACACGCCTTGAGGCAGCTCAACCTTGTTAGATATTGAACGCTCTCAATGCCCTTACAATCCGATCTGTGATCTCCACACCATCATCACAAACATAGAAGTAGAATATATTTTTTAGAAATGTTTGGCCAGATTCCCAAATAGATATTTCAAGCGTGGGTGGCGTGGGAGTTATTCCATATTTTTCTGATGAACAAACTTCAAAAACTGTGCTTGTAATGATTCCAGGAATAGAGAAAATTAATCTTGTCCCTCTCCCTCTTTCTTTAAAATCAATAACTCTATAAAATTGGCCAGCATTTAACATGATTTGCTTAAAGTCCGGGTGCCAAAATTGACGTTAAGTCCAAATTGAGATAAATGATTCCCCATCTGCTCGGGTCCGATCCAAAGTCTTCAGCAAAGTTTTCACTAATTTCAGCTTGGTTTCTAATTTGCGAAATGCTTCCTTTCGATTAATGCATGCCTTGATTAATCCACTGGACTGCAAAAGTTTGCTCGGCTTTCCCAGGCTGAGTTGGAAGACTTCAAAGTCTATTAGCGTTTTCTAATTTGTTGCCGTTTGGGCTTCAGGTTTTAATGTTAGATTGAGATTGGGAACTGTCAGTGGTAGGAATATGTAATATGAAAGGTGTGCAGTCTAAAAATCTCTAATAATGCACACTTGAATTTAATGGTGAACAAGTTCCATTACAACTTCCAACCAGAGCAGGGCCAGCCGACAACTATGCACAATTTCCGAATTCGGAATACAAAAAAAACACACAAATTTGTTTGTGACGCAAGGTGACAAATCGTAATAACGTAATCTTGTATAGACTCTCCGAATCAATCAATTTGCAAAAAAAAAAACAATTCAATTAATTTCTGCTAAATTTTTTGTGTTTAAAGAGGTTTAACTTAAAAACTGCTCTTACTTTTGGCTTGGCTAAACCAAGTACAGAACTACTTGCAAATTTCATAACCAGAGACGTACAATTCGCCCACCCTAGACTTAAGCACAAAAATGAGGTTGTCTGTTTCTAAAGTTTGTACTTAAGTTCCGTCATTTCCTTTCCATATCTAAAATATAATTGGACCATCGATTTCGGCAATTTCGAGTAGAAATTCCTGCTCCTACGCCTATAATTTATGGACGAAAATAAAAGTGTAGAAAAATTATCTGAAGGGAAAGACAGAAATGGCTTTCAGTTTCGAGAAACATCAAAATGGAATGTACTCATTCAATTTATAAGCGGACGTATTGAGTAGAAAAGGGAAGAGGTAGACAAAAAAGAACAATGACGACAGAAACTGTGAAAGGCAACAAGGGCTTGATAAAAATGAGCGTAACTAGAGAAAAAAGGGAAAGAAATATGTAGGCATGTTCCAAATCTTTTTTTACCCGGAAAATGAAAATATGTTCTGGCATTAAGGAGCGTACACCTTTTCTTCTTTCATGCACTTGGAATCGGATACATGTGAGGTCACGTGTATCGTTCGCAGCTCTTGGAGAAAGAATGGAAGAGAAATTGGAGAAAGCAACTCGTTGACGCGGTCATATTGTCAGCAAGGCTCTTTGTAGCAAATTCTAACATATTTTCTGCTAAATTTCCAATAGAAATTCAACAAGGAGACAAAGTGTTTGTTCCGAGCAAGGCGGGTCCACCTTAGCACCATACTCTAGAGTCTAGACTGGAATTCTAAGAAGCACAGTCGACATGACAAAATAGATCGTTTGAAACGTTCCAAATTTGAGAATAATTCGGGAATGCGTGGTGCTATGATAAAATTCCTTACGTTTTACGAATTTTATTCAGAGTTTCTTACTATTGTTTGATTTTGATGATCACAAAATTCGGTGTTCCATGTGAACCAGGAAATTCACCGCCCGCAGTGATTTCGTGCAGGATGACTCTGACTAACTTGAGTTCATTTATGGTTCGCACCTAACGCAGATGACCAAAGAAATATTTCATTCCCGACTCCATTCACCCATAGAATGCAGAAGGGGGTCTTAGTCTATCAGAGTAGTGAGGATATCGTATTCCACACGATTGCTCTTATTTAGTTCAAAAGAAAACTCCCTTGAAATCGAATCCGTACAAGTACAAGGAAGAAGAAGAAGAAAGTCAAAGAGAAAGGAGAAAAAGAGTTCTTGTTCATGGATCAGGTAATCCGGTCATTTTTCTACCCCAAGAGATGCTTCACCAAGACTTGGCCAGGTCGGCTGCCCTAAGCATATTTGATTTCTACCTTCGCTCTTCATCCATCACCTGCTCTCAGGACTCAGACTTCATTCTCCAGTCACATTGTTGGTTTCTTTTTTCTTCCAACGAGTAGTACCGGAGAACTTTTAGGGATTTCAAAAAGTACACCGAGTTTCCTTGCATGTCGTCTCCTAAGATTTTTCAAAAATGTACTCACTGCGTCTAGTACTCTGAAGAGGTGGAGTTCATAAAGGTCAACTTGAACAGTTCAACAGTTCAGCCTCGTTAACCTTTTTGATTTGTGCTAGTAAACAGCAATTCAATTAAATTCCAAAAATTCGTGTTAAGTTCCCGTTCCACTTCCAACAGTAGTGGAAGCCCGTTGAGAATTTAAGAGATTTGAATTCTCAGGAGACACAGCTGGTTCGTTATTGCCAGCATAAAGTTCGTACTACACAGTCGCTGAGTCTGTCCGTTACCACTCTAGCGGTCGGAATTTCTTGATAGATTGGCACAAGGGGCTTGAAGTGATCATTCGGTAGTAGTTCTTCAACTGTACTCTTACAGTCAAAATCTACCCCTGAAGATGTAGATACCAATACAAATCAGGACAACTTGCAACAAATATAATATGGCTGCTTAGAGTTGGAAGCGCATGGCTTCCACGGGAAGCCTAAAAATAAATGAATGTGCTACGATTTGATTGGACCAATATTGAGCTTCGGCTTTTGACCTGAATGGACGATATGTCAGTTTTGGAACCGGCTAACGTTTTCATGTCAGAAATTTTACAGCCTATGGACACTATTTTGTTTTTCGTCAGTTCGATCTAGTTTTGTCATGCAAAGAAATATTTCTTAGACAAAAGTTCGAAAGGGAAAGCAGAATGCGTGGAATCACTCCTCGTCTCGAGTGATCGTTTTGCCCAAAGTGCTGTGCACATTTTATCAAATCTTGGCAGCGAATAGTAGGGAACAAGAGAATCACGATGTGACATCCTCTCCAGCAAATTGCATTATCATTAGCATCTATTGTGTTCTACAGCCAACCCTTCCAAACATCGTTCCTATTTACAAATGTATGAAAAGTGTAACTGTCCCCGAAAGACATCGTGGTCCAAATTGTAGATTCTAGGCTAGGAGACTGTATAATCTTGGTCGAATTGAACGCTCATTAGTCTTGAAATTCTCGATAGAGCAAATTTTAATGAGAAAAACCTTTCCCTGCTTGCAGATTAAATGTTTCAATGAAATTCTAGATGATTTTAAATGCAATAATTTCTCTTTGTATTCAATTCATGGAGTTCACATTCCAATCCAATCGCTTAGCTCTGATTTCAAAATCAGTCGTAATCTGACTTGAGAGAAAGAAGTGCGTGGGAGGTGGGACTAACTCTTCCGGTGTACTAAACCAATTTGGCTTCGTCAACTCGTAACATGTACTTGAGCTGAGAGGGCAAGACAAGAGCGAATTAAGGATATCAAATACACTCAAGTCATGGCGAGCGTACCGGAAATTGAAGTCGACGGACTTTCCGGTGTGTGCATGCTACAGCTACACTCGAACAAGGATTTATGTGACAAAGACGATGCAAGAGTCAATTAAGTTTTATGGCAGAACAAGCTTTCACTTATATTGAAAGAAAGATAAGGAGTTGAATAGAAATGCACGTCTGAAATGTTAGGTCCTAAGTGCTCCAACCGAAGATAATTTAAGCATAAAATCTAGGGAAAGCCTTCTGCATTTCGGCACGCTCCAAGGAGCAGAAGAAGTGCCTTATTTTATGGATTTTATTTTACATTTGCATGTAAGCGGTCATAAAAGAAAAAGCAATACAACAAGACACAATATGTAGCACCAGCTTCAGCACAGTATCTTCGGCAGCTATGTACGTACGAGTTTCATACCCTTATCCTCACGATTCCACATTTTGGAATAAATGAACATTTTGTACACTACTTTCCTGCAGATAACCCAATTTATTAGTTCCAACTTAAGTCTAGAGCCAATGGCAAATGAATTTTACGGTGTCTCACAGGAGGGCAAGTGCACCGGGAGACAGGAAATACTACTTACTAGGGGGTACCTGGACGTTGTAAATCCAATTATGACTACTTTGGAAAATATCATCTTATCTTATCGTATCTACCTCTTTAGAAATCCGTCTGATGCAAATTATTGAATTTTGGGATGGTGGGCCTGCCTACAGACTTTCACTTTCATTCTCTAGAATTCCTTACTCGATTTTTATATGATTTGTACATTCACCGATAACCGTGTTAAACGTGACTTCTCGTGGGAGTACTACTGACTCTTGTGAAGTCTTCGGAACTGAACTACGCACTACAATTTATTTACCTAAAATTAGCCGAATTTTGCTTTATTCTGTGTTCAAATATAGCTTAACATTGATTTTGTTTTTTTCCCACAGGCTGTAGCAGAAGTGAACAATCATGTGGCTCAATTTCGAGATCTACTCATACATATCGGGCAGTCAAGAGATGGACCTGAAATGCGTGAGAAAATCCGAAGAATGAGAAGGTTGTGCATCGAGTCAAGTCGTCACGCTGTCCATCTCCTCCTTCAACAAGTTCGCAAGTAATGAAATCAAAATAATTCTTTGCTCTGTCATTTTTGGTACCAATTCTCCAGTACGACGCATAAATGCTGAATACAAATCCTCATGAGTCGAGTCGAGACCATCAATCCGCTATTTTTCATTGAGGCTGTACTATCAAAAGTTTCGTGTGTATTTCCATCATCTGCCCCACTTGCGGTATTTCGATTCTGATGAAAGCCCGACCTTTTCTTATCAACGAAAGTATGAGCAGCAGCAGCACGCTTATTCCGTTTCGTGGAAATCCACTTTCCTTTCCATTGAATGCGGAATGCCAATCCGAAAATGCTCCTGGCTACTTTCAAATAATTCAGACGAGCTTGCAAAACTTCTCAGACCCCAGCTCGTCCTACTCGACCTTTAATTAACCCTCGCTCAGCGACACGCGAATAAAAGTTGTCCTCATCGACACGGTATAATCATAATTTGCTTAATAAGATCACACACGGCAGGGTTCGTTTCGGTTAAAAGTTGGAATTATAAAGTTGATAGACTGAATCGACACTCAGCTCTGCATGTGAGTGTCAAGCAGTCTAGGACTTGCTTTGCTTCCGCGAAAACCTGATTTCAGACCGCCTACAAAGAAAATTCGAGAGTTGAAGTTGGGAATATTTTTCTGCAGTCATAAGCATTTCTAATTCCACATTAGGGAATAATTGAATCGTGAAGTACATATTAGCTATTGGATTCGAGGAAAAACACCGGCGAACTTCCCTGAACATTTCCAAACGAATTTTGAAATAAAGGGAAGAATTCGCTCCGAATAGATTAGATTGTTCTTCTAATTGAATTCTCGCCGATGGCCTAATTTGCTAATTCCAATTTATGTCCTCGACCGTTTGCCACACCCGAAGTGTGATAGAAGTTTTACGGTCTCTTCAAATTATTTAACGGACTTCCCGACTTCTTTCCAGAACGCACAAACTGAACAAGGCAAATACAAATTTCTATTGCAGCTTATCGCAAAATGACAACACGCCTAGAAGAATAAGGCGGTAATAAAAATTGCGAAACTCAAAAGCTTGCGATGCCCTCGAGTTGAACTAAAAATCAAAACATAAAAAGTCACAAAATTGAAGTGTGCAGCGAATGTCCCATATTTTATACTATCAAATACCACTTTCAAGTACTTTATCGTGACTGCATGCCTCTCATTTCCCTTTAGTCTCGTAATTGAATTGAACCTGCGATTTGGTTGCTTTGCTTGGGCTTCGCTTTGGAATGCGCAACATGATAACCTGTAGAATTGGCCGAGTCTAAAAGCTACAATCTAGATTGCAGATTCGACCAAGTACCTCCGTTTAAAGGTTATGAACTGAACCAGTTGGAAATTATGCTCTCACACTAACGACTTAGATCATGACGAAGAAGGAATACGAATGGTCGATTGCCATTTCAAATTCGCAAGTCAAGTCAACTCTTAGTTGAAAGGCAGCACTTAATAACAATCCTGAAATGATATCATGTCATTTGTATGTCGGCTCAAGTCCTCCTCCACTTCCACTTTACGCCCTCAATTTCTACTTGTGGAGAGGACTATAACACTAACGAGGGAACTACCCGAGGTGTCCACGATGAATTTGGCCCAAATTAATTTTGCGAATAGTACTAGTCCCAAAACCAA
>JAQGCM010000753.1:0-20789 GCA_034699705.1 Hymenaphorura dentifera
AATATGAATTGAATATGTGTGGATTAGAGCAGTCGAGCAGTGCAGGAGTGCAGTGGTTGTTCACAAGTCAAGTGAGAAGAAGTAAGAAGTTGAAGATTTTTCTTATTTTTTTCCACCTTCTTACTTCTTTAAGAAGACGAAGACACTTGAGACAATTGAGAGAGAAGTCAAGTCAAGATGTGAAAATTGTAAAGTTTTGAGAGCCTGGCTTGAGCAGCCCAGATGCAGATTGGAGATGCCCAGCAGCAAGCAGTCAGCAAGCAGCAGAGATCCCCAAAGTCTTCTCATCTCAGCAGCCTCCACTCCAACGCAACTTTGTATATTTTTTTGCCACCCTGCCTACCTTTGCTCACTTTGCTGCTGCTTAGTACTGTCTTGTTTTTTAGCCTTAATTTTCTTATGCCATGTGGTCGTGGTCGTGGTCGCAGTGGACACCTTACTTTGTTTCTCATACCTCGTCAAAACTGCAAAACTCTCTTGTCCCTGTCCCACATTTCTACATTTTACTACAATAGTGTAGGGTGTCTCTCGCAGGAATCTCGTATATGTATGTATGCACTGTAGTTAAAAATCAAACAAAAACATTGTTGCATGCATTATATTGCGTTGCGTATTGCATTGTTGGCATTAAACGTAAACTTAACAATATTATTGCATCTCTGCATCTGCATCTCTGACTCTCTAGCAGCGTCTGGCCCTTGCTCTTGCTGATGCTGGCTGCTCTTGAGTCTTGACTGACTTGAAATCTTGGCTATCTTGGATGATTGTTAAAACTTGACTCTCGTCAAAAGTCAACAATCATCAGCAATAACAACTATATATGCGATGTGCAATCTCAAATTTTCTTAGAACTAACTAAACGCATCTTCGAGGAGCTTGCTAGGCCAAGCCCATTGTCCATTGTCCTACTCTAACCCAGTCCACCTTATTCAACCTCATGGTCAATGGCAATTTGCCAGTCAACATGTGAAGAACCTGTCGGAAATTTTAGCTACTATTATCTGAGAATTTGCATAATATGAAGTGGAAGTATTTATTAATTAAACTGTAGAAGTGGGCAAGCTTGTGGTGTACTGAAAGGGACTGAGTTTGATTAGGATAGGATCTTGAGATTGATTTAATTAATGAAGAATTATAATTAAAGTCAGAAGCAGGAAGATGAGAGAAGAATGGGGTGAATTATTAGAATAAGTAGACAATGAATATTGTCGCTTGTTGATGAGGGGCACAAGGTCAGAGTGTCTGGGTCATTTCTTTTTGAAATTAGAGTGGAAGTGGATGACAGATTTCAAACATAAAAATTTGATGGGTTTGTTTGTGAGGTCATTTTTTTACTGCCAGTGACGGCAAGCCAAGTATACAAATTCCAATAGAGTCGTTAGGAATTTCTTTAATGATTTGCATTTAACTATAACTGCACTGCGGTGGCGGTGGTATAACATTTTATTGGGTTGACACGGTTGACTCTAATATTGCTTTTCCTGCTGTAATAAACTTATGATGACAAATACAGCGATTCTGATTGACAAACATTTACATAAATTCCAATATTTTAGTGAATAAAGGCCAATTAATTGAGACCATATCCAGTTCTAACAGAATCTCCAAATGATTATAAGAGAATTGCGAACAATAAAATAAATTTAACTTAAACATCAAAGATACAATGAAATCGACAAACAACAATACGTGATCATACACATCAGTCCAAATTCTTCCCTGGATGAATTCCACATATTTATAATTTCTCAGAATTTGAACTTGTGTAATTGTGAAATCAACTCAACTTAACTCATATTTGAATGCCTGCTGGATTTAGATTGTTGTCTAGCCTCAGAAATATCAGCTTTGGTTCCCATTAATTGGCTACCAAATAAGGCGTAGTTTCGATCGTCCCTTCATCCAAAAAAATGCAATGGTTTTAGAAGAAAACTACTCATAGGTTTGAACTGTAACAAATTCGAAAATATTCGAACACTTGGTATACCAAAATATGGCCACCAAAAGTTTCTACTAAACTAAAGTTCCTTCAAAAAGAAGAACATTAGCATTTGTCTTAAATAAAATACTGTTAGTAGCTCCGGAACAATTGAACACAATATACTAGTCATTTAACGAACCTCCTTGGTGTGAAGCGTAGCAGCAAATTAAAGGGTTCCACAATACTTTCAATTCCTGAATTAAGTAAATGTGAGCTGTACTTATCTTCTCCTTAAACAAAACAACATTGACACTGTGCTCTTAATACTTCACTGGCAGAGGCCACCAAGAATGAGACTTAGAATAAATTGAAAATATTGCTAATTCCGATAGGCACAGAACACTGATAAAAGTGCTGCAAAATCGTTTTCAAACTTTCACAAAGAGTATCTTTTGGCCTGCTTCATACTTCGAGTGTATTGGTAACATGTGTAAGATGTCCACTGACGATTCATATAGTAAATTGCACCCAACGTAAGGAGCAGTCGGTCCAGACTACAAAACCAAAAATGAATGAAAATATTTGGTTTCTGGGCAAAATATCTGTTAGCACTGTTAAAACTTACGACATGTCTGGAAACGCAAGTAGGATCAAAATGAATGGCACGAGGCCCATATGTCTTTGCTTAACGTGGAGTGATTCCAAATCCGGCGACTTTGCAGTAATGGTAGGGCTAGAAATTGCCACCTAAACATTATAACAATTTACTGAATTTACGAATGCTTTAAAAATGATATTTCTAGTAATGTAACCTAAGTTAATTACCTGAGTCAGTCCAATCATTTCTGGGAGGTCAAGCATTAAGGTAGTGCCGTAAAGCAAGGCCCAAGCCGAACAATGTATGAGTAGTGAGAATGTAGAGTCTAGAGTGAATCCATTTATGGTCCACACTATAACGGGTATTGGTTGCCAGAAATACATCAACACCTGCAAATTTTTTAGACTTTTAAGTTAATTAAAACGTCACTTGTGCTACTCTGCCACTCTTCCAATTCTTTCTGATACTTTCTTGTGGATAGTGAATTAGTTTGATGAATTCGTACCTGTAGAGCAAGTGCTGTAAAGCCCAAATATATCGGTTTGTCAATGTGGTAGTCAAAATGTATTAAATCCCAAATGCGAGTCTCTTGGAGTCGTCGTCGTGACATGAGGGTATGTTGAAGGCCAAAGGTCAGAAGAAGGCAGCAGTTTACAAGTAAACTTAAAATGTGCGGATCTTTCCAATCTCGCTGAATATAAACTTCAGTAGCCCACTCTGAAACAGTCAGTAGTCAAAATTAGACAAAAACTAAATTGAACCAACCTTCCAAATCAACAAAATTGATTTCAATCACTAATCAAGTAAACACACATTGTATATTTCGCAAGGAGAGTTCACTTTATTCGAGGTAATTGATGGTTAGAGCTGTTTTATATATTTCGAAGTGAAAGATCAATATCAATTTTATCAATCACCTAGCATTACGTCAACTCTCCTTGATATTTAGTATAATTAATTTCAAATTAATTGGTACAGACTAGACTGTTTTAATATTTCTTACCTAAAACTGCTCGCTTTTCAATGTCTTGAATATGTGAAGTTGCCAGCCAGAACCCCAATTGCACTGTACTTAGAAACGCAGCGCCGTATCCAGACAAAATTGCGATCAATTTTGTGACCGCCTTGACTGTGGCCCACAATCCTTCCTCCACCTCATCATCAGTGAAGTCGTCATCAAAAGAATTATTCATCTGTTCAATTCAATGGGCAATAGTTAAAGATTTTGTAGTTTGTAGCTATTTTGACCCTACTTACACCAAATATTTAATATAACAAAACACAGCTGGTGCCGGCAATACAATTTAGCAATCACCGAATATAATAATAAAAACTCGCTGTGTGCCGTGCCGTGACCGTGACCTTACCTTGGAGAAAATGCTGTTGTTTGTAGGAGTGGTCAGCTATCTCAAAGGGCTTAGTAATGTTGTTGAAAATGTAAAAATGGAATATAATCTCAAGTAATATGGACAATTTTGCAGTGATGATTTATATTTTTGACAAATTTTAAGCTCGCGTGTATCGTTCTTGAATTTGGAGAATGAGATCAACACAAAAACTTTGCTTTGAATTCCCGGGCGCTTTTCTTGACTCCTCTGGAATTTCTCTGAATCTCTGCCCGCCTACATCTGCATGCAATGACTGCGCGATTGCAGCTAGCTGGTCTGCAAGTGCAAATTAGTTCGTAAAATTCTTGATTAGTTGTGAAAAATACTAAATAAATTTTATTTTCATTTAAATTATATCGAGCATCGAGTCATACTGAATTATTTAGAAAAAATTGTTTTGTATTCTACTGTGTCAATTTGGCCATATTTTGTTGAAAGCAATTATGTAGGTATACGTTGGTTCAAAGAAAAAAAAATCCAATTCATTGTCCTGTTTGTTTCTGTTTTTGGAATTTATTTATCATAATTTAATTTTAGCATGAACTTTATTCGGTAGATTTATGAATCCACTTTTTCAATATTTAAAAATTTAGCAGTCTCGACTCGACTTTCATCAGTGTTTTTCCACAACATACAGAATCGTGGCATTTCCTATTTGCATGCAGACTGCAGAAGTCCGTAACATAAATTGGTGGATGAAAAAAAATGCAAAAATACAGCGAGAAAGGATTAAAGAGAATTCCATAATCCAAACAAAATTTTCTCAAACATGGTTATACCTTGACCTGCGGTAATTTTCTAAAACCAAGGTACAACCGTTTAAAGGATTTGCACTTTGCACCACTCTCTCTGCCTCCAACTCCAATGCCTAACGTCATTTCAATTTTTAAAGAATTAACAAAATTTTATCAAAAAATTGGGATTTGTACATGAGAGGGTAGAGCCGGCAGCAATTCAGCCAAATATCGAAACCGTTGTTGAATTTCAGCAAGTTCTATTCTGAAGGTTGTCACTTGTCACGCAAATTCTACAGAAACGACTTCCACATAATTTGTGCGACACAGCTTATATTATATTGTCTTCATAAAATTCTATTTTGCAGAAACATTTTGAATCGTCATTTTAGCAGCCATATTTGAATTAAATTGCATATTATGCAAACTGCAAAATGCCTACAAAATTGCATTACAAAAATACAAAACAGCAGGTCATTCAAATACGATATATTGAAAAATAAAAACGAAACTGTTTATATACTGTGCAGTGTTGAATTCGCTTGCAATTTTTCTTTTTGCACAAGAATGGCGAGCGAGTCGAGCCAAATCTAGTCGACCCGCAACACTTTGCAGGCTGAATTCAGACCTACTCCCCAACGCAATTCTATGATGAACTTGGGGTCAATGACCGATTCCAGGCTTGTCATTTCGATGTGCATAGCATTAGACATTGGGAATTCAAATTTCCCGTGAGCTAAGATTTCAAAGCTAGCGAAGCGTCGTCTTCCGCTCCAACCATTGGCTAAGGCTGGGTCAACAATGGACTTGAACTCAAAACAAATTTGATGAGGTCAAACTCTTCAGGCAGAAGTTCACAAGACACAGCCGAAGAAAGAAGTGGTCTCATCTAGCCTGAAAGACTAAGACTGTCTGAACTTGAAGAAGCTGCGAAAGTATTCTTCAGTGCTTTCTCCAGAACGCGTATTTAAATACGTGAAATGGTAAGCGAAATTTATAAATTGCTAGTGAATTAATTTCCCAACTAGCTAGTAGTTAGAAGATAATCAAAAATTCAAATTAACGTCGTTTGTACTCATCTTAGCGATACTCCTGATTCAGTTTGAACTTAATTGGACTCTTATTCACTGTGTTTACTATTACAGGGTGGGGTAGTGAGCCTCCTTCGCCATGTGGGCAGTCTAATTGGAAGTAGAAGCATTAAAGAAGAAAATTCGGAGGAACGGGTCGAACGCTTACAGAAGGACAGCTTTTGGAGGTATTGGAGAAACGAGAACGGCATTGGTGCTAAACCTATAATGGTAGGCCACGAAGAAGGTACTTTAATTGCTATCTACATGTTTATGAATCCTATTGATAAAGACTAATACTTATTTATAATCTGGTCTATATGCGTCTCGATTTCTTTTTATTTGAATTCCATAGCAGAGTGTAATTAATTAATTCACCGTGTATATTTTATATCTTTGTTCTTTTAGGCGATATTTTTGTTGTCTTTGCGCGGGAGTTCGAACTGGAGAGGCTCAAACCGCCCAGCAGAACTGACTTTGATAAATTAAGAGAGTTAATGAATCATAGACTATTAGAGACAAAACTTTTAAAAACAAGAAAATACGGTAAGACATAAAATTTCAAGCAAGTGCTAAAAATATTGGGTTTCCTTATTGCCTGCCTCCAAATAGAATTCCGTGCTCTTGAAGGAAACTTGATTTTGTATATTTAGCTTGAGATATCCTAGCAAATATTCCCAAGCTTCAATTTTAGTTAATTAAAATCGGAAAAATGATTTGCAAGTAAATTTGCAAGTTTTGCAAGCAAGTCAAATCATTTAAATCATGCAGCAAAACTAATGACTTTGATCTGTGTTTTAGGAAAGAAAGCAGACACTTCAAAATTCGCAATAAATCGTGTATTGAGCTTTGGACGCATTTCCAAAGCCTGAGTCGAAGCTGAACAAACTCAACGACCATCATCCCTCCACTACTATTAGGAATAAAAATGTTATTGCAAATTCTGCCGATGTTATACGAAATTAATATCAAATAAACCTTCAGGTGTTTTTCAACCAAAAACTTGATGTACTTGTTGACCTCCATGATTTTAAGTTTCATCTGTTGTTAATCTATTGCGAAAGTAATCCTTTTGAACAAATAATTGCATTATTGATAAATTTTTCCCTAGTAGTCCCAGTAATGATTTACTTTCAAGCAAGCTATGTCCAGTCCAGTAGAAGTATCGCCACTTCGCCTTTGTCATTCAATTCAATATTCTATTAACGTCAGAAGAAACGAGCAGACATATTGGTGGAAATGAATTTTAAACGCAATGTAAGATTATACAGATCGTATTACATACATAACCGTATCCAAAAACTCAACCTCAAGAAAAGCAGTAGTACTCGAAATGAAAATCATTCGTTCGTGTGACAAGTGGATCATTACTCAAATTCAAATGCAATTTCTACCTTTACATTCTCTCGGTCACCAGTCAATGTACAAAGCCTCAACAACATATTCATATGATATACTAGCTCAGGCAACCCCAAGCCTTCTTTATGAAGCAACAGTGAGCCAATAACTGAAATATGTAGGGTGGGTGTCAGAATTGGACTTTACGAATGTGCCTAGATGATACATTCGAACCCAATTTCTCACCATCAGATTCAGATCCTCTCACTTCACCTGGCCTTAGTACTGAATGCGGATTTGAATCCGATTTTAGAGTAATGCCAATGCCCCCGACTTTGAATTCACACACGATAATTTTGGTATCTTCTTGGCTCGTTTCGAAGATCCTGAAATACTGATTAACATCATTTAGACTCACTGCTAGCCAAGCGGCGTTATTTCTATGAATATCAAATTTGATATCCGTTTCATTTGAAATGCATTTGACATATGGAAATTTTTTTAGAGTTGAAATAAACGGATATTGATCAACGTAATCATTCCATAACTGTATATTCTGCGTCAATTTTCTCTACGTATTTCTGCCAAACGACCCTCGTTATAATTATTGTATGCACTTTTATTACGACAATTTTTCAATTGCACTGCAATTCGCTCAAATTATGGAGACTGTTTGCTGGCCAAGAAAGATTCTTCGGCCACTTCTAAAGATACCCTCTTTCTTCTAAAAACCTTCAGCAAAAATGAATCATGAATAACTCAACGCATTTGAATTTACTATTTGAATCAGTCCTTCAAAAGTTGAGAAAAATGTGCCAGGATATGACTTTCTGGGCAAGTCTTGCTATGGTACGGAACGTCAATTTGGTGGGTTGATTTCATTTTGATGTTCATACTATAAATATGGTACTTCTGTAATGACAATCTAGTGTAATTTCGTTTGATGTTTCCACTGATTCACGTAAACGAGAGCACTGGAGAAAGTCGTCCTGAGGGAAAGTTTACTTTCTCACCCACTCTTACGCCTAGAAAAATTCAACCCCCAGTTAGTCAACGCACCTGCCGGCTGCTGCTGATCCGTGGATAATAAAAAATATGCGAACGAATATGATTCCTTGACCTCACTATAAAACTTGAATACGATTTATAGATTCTCTAGTAGTTGGTTCTTTGAATTGGTTGATTTCGAACATTCGGAGCCCGTGTTTTCTAACAAGGTATGTTTCTTTTTTTTCCACTCACAAGTTTATATTCGTAATGCAAAGGAACTTAAGTCAAACCGAATTGCATAATTTCTACAGAAAACTACACAATGTAAATGCCAATACAAACGTCTGTTAAGTTTTTAAGGCCTGAAATATTTCAAAATACTTTTGCATCCTAAAAGTAGATAGGTTAGAAAGGTTTTCTGAAAAGATACCAGCTAATGTGTCAGACTAGGACTTTTTAGAAGAATTGTTAATATTTTTAACAGGAGTACAAACTAATTTCTGAAACTTTTTGCGACATTATTTACAATTTATTAAATTTTCAAATCCGTGGCATTCATATTTGCAGAGTTAAGTACAATTTTCATATTTGTTGAGAATTTGTTATAATCGTCTTATATGTCGGAATTCCGAGTGTATAGAAACGCCAATTCAAACGAATCTTCACCCTCTCCATAACATTTGCGGCAAACATCCACATACCAATCGCACAGCTTCTCAATATCTGCGGCGGAGGTTTGGGCCACAAATCCTCCGGCATTACAATTCCAATGGGAATGGCTATCCATCAAAGTGACTTTTGCTAATTTAGGTTGGTAGATAAACAGCACAGATCGGAAGTCGTAGATTAGAACAGCAAAGATATCAGAGAATGGTTTTTTATCCACCGGTGGAGCCAAAATCCAATCCTTGAAAACAGATTCAAGATCATCGCACAAATTATCTTTGAGGAATTCATCGTTCTTAATGATCCCTTTGCTTTTCCATTCAGTTAACAACGGGTAGTCCTCCTTAATGGCGGTCAACGCTTCGGGAATGTTCAGATTTACTTCCTTCTTTTTTGGATTGATGTTGAGGTTGTCATGAATCTTGTTTCCATCAACAATAGCCTCCGCCATCGAATGCGCAAGCAGTTTGTTCAAGCATTGGTCAAAATATCCGTGGTTTTGGATGTTGAAGTTGTGAATCCGCCCAGCAAGTATAGTCGCTATAATGGTACATGCATTAGATCCCCTTGTGCGGCCTCCAAGCGTTGACTGTGAAATTCGTTTCGGCAACCACCAAACATTAACGCCTTCGTCCAATTTAGTCTTAATCGTTGGTGTGTAGCTAATATAAGCGGCCATTTTATCTTCAATCGGGATGATTGTACAAGAAACGAGTCGAGTGTTGCGATCGATTGAAATCCCACGGACCAACTTCTGAAATTTTTTAATTTGCAGTTAACTTTATTTATCAACTGGATATTTGTAGATTAATCCCGAAGTGAAATTCTTTTGCAAAATTTAATTGACACTGTTTATCAAGGGGGAACTTTAATTGTTACTTTTGTTGACAACTCAAATAGACGAGGGTTTGTTTTTCAATTTGCTGGAGATTGGTTCCCTGGACAAAGTGCCTAATCAACTCGAAATTGTAATCTAGAGAGTTTGTCAAAAAGCGTAGCCGGACAACTCGACCCCGAAAACTCGCCCGCGACAAGTCGACCCTGACAACCCGACCCTAAAATTCCACCCCGATAACCCGGCCGGACAACTCCACTCCGGCAATTCGACCCCGACAACTCGACCACAACAATTCGCCTCTGCAATACAGTAAATAGTCCATAACTAAGGGTCCTATCGAAATAATTTAAGGGATTTTTTTTTGATTATTCAAAACCCTCACAGATAATTTCCTTTTAAGCCTTAACGGAGATATCCCGATCTGATCTAGTTCTCAGCTACAAAAGGATGCGAATAAATGAAAATGTGTCCGGCGGGCTCGGGTTGTTTTGGGGTTGAGTTATCAGTGGACGAGTTGTCGAGTTCGACAGTTGTTGGGGTGAGCTGTCAGGGTGAAATTGTCGGAAAAAGTTGTTCGGGGTGAATTGTCGGCTCGGGTTGTCGTGGAATCGTCTAAAAGTACCTTCCTGTCAGTGTCAGCTATTATGAAATCCCGTTAAGCAAATGAAAATTTCGTCTTTGTGGAACCCCTTCGATAAACAGCGATTGAGATGAGCCTCAAAATCCTTATGTTCCTTCAAAAATTCTAAATATTTTTTACAGCCCGATATATTTTGCAAACTTGTTTGTTGACATTTCGCGTGACTTCGAAACTTCAGCAACGTCTACAATTCACATCGTTCTTGAATAGAATGCCTTCACGTGCTTGTGGTGAATTTTCGCCATTAATTCGTGGAAGTTATCGTCTTCAAATCGTCATCATTTTGCTCACTGTGGAATGCAATACGTCCTTTGCTCCAATTCTATGAGCCTGAGATATTTAATTACTCAAAATGGCATGTAACGAGAAAGTGCCGAAGTGTTGACGCTGTGAATAATTGCAACTTTGTATCCGGCATTCTGAAGTAGTCATCAGTTAAGGACGAATCCCACTCATTTGCATACGCTTAAGTATTAAAATTGTGTGAACTTAGAATGTGCGTTTACTTGTACTTTGCTAAGCGAAGAACTTTCAAAACAAATATTTTGCAAAAAATCGTTACAAAGGATTAAGATTACACGTATTCGCCATTATTTTTAAAACAAATTTTAGGCTGCTATTACAACAGAATCTCCTTAACATATAAAGTTAATTACAATTACAACGCTGTGTCGATATTCCCTTTCATTTTTCAATCCAGTTCAAAAGGAAACAATATATGCGTCTCAACAAGCACCAATTCCATGAATATAAACAAACACATTTTCGAATGCATGTCGTTTAGTTGGACATTTCATTGCTGATCTAATAGTTTTGTAAACTATTCGAACAATGAGAATTAGTGTACCACCTCACATACTTTCGCTGCTCGGAATGTCATGACATGACTCCTGTACATGTAGTTAGTGGCATACTTTTAGGAGCTGCCAAACACGTCACATCGCATTGCAAAAATCAAAAATGTTATCGCTATTGAATGAATTACCTGAGCCTTCATTAAAAAAAATAGAAATAGAAAAAAAACTTTCATTTCAACTCGTGCTTTCGCTAATTATATTGCAGCCTGAAACAATCATTTCGCTGCTCTGACCTTTGACCAGAACCAAAATGAGCTTAGGGAAAAGAAAGACCAAGCAAATTTTTACAGCAAAAGAACGGATATCGGCAAACAAGCAATTTCATTAGTTACTGGAAGTGACTTCCAATCCAAAACCGACAGAGTGGAATTGATTTCTGTTGTGCAACGGTAGCCACCAATTCTGGTTACTGCTGAACTGGCTGATCGGAAGGGCAACAATATTTTTATATTATTTTGTCCTGCTTCCGCACACAATGCGTCGTATCCTAGTCACACAAATGAGACTGAACTTAAACAATTTGCAAAGCATTGTTATTTCAAGGAAATGTGTCGCTGACATGTGCTTTCTAGAATTCTGCAACAGTTTGCATTTAAGCAATGCTGAGACCAAGCTGGTCAATCGAGTTCCAGACACTTTATTTCTCATTTAGAATTGCATCGAAGAGCATAGAAATTGTCTATGTTGTCTTTGCTAATAGATCGTGTCTTTCGCCGACGATTCTTTCTGTCAAGACCAATTATCTGATATCCATTCATTTTCAAGTTTGGCGTTGTTTGCCAAATGCAATCGAATGTCATTTAAATTTTAAATAATGAAATTCTTTTTAATCGTCAACCAAGCTTGGAAATATTAGGAACAATTTAGTCTTCTACGAAATTGGCCAGGTTAATTGAATTTAGGGATAATTTAGAAAACATGTGGTTGGACGTTCAAACTTGTTCGGTGGTCTTTATTACTGCAATTATTACCATTCAACGAGTGACGGAAGGCATGCCGACGCGAAGTCATCGACCTGAAACTAGAATAACCGTTTGTGGAGAACGAATTCGCCCAATGCTGAAAATGGTCTGCCATGGCATCTACGCCAACATTTTTGGTAATAAATTATCTACCTAGCTGAGACTGTTTAAGTGTACCTCAAAAATTTGTCCATTTTTATTTGTAAACTTTAGAATTAGACTAAGCTTAATCCATCGGCAACACGATTTCACCTAATATGAACAGAATAAAATTCCGATTTGTCAAATTTTTGCAGAAATCGGGTCAAATTCCGCTCAACCAGGTGAATCGCTGGAGACTCTTCAAAGAATTTCTGAGAAATGTTGTGTCAGCAGTTGTACTCATAGTGAAATGAGAAAATACTGCGGCACTCCACTTGCTCGGTAATTTTTCTTTGATGTTACAATATATTTTTGAAAATTTGTCTAAAACTGAATTTGAAAAATTAATCTGTATCCAATTTTGATTTCTGTCAAATACGGCAGTGACAGCAGAGAGCCACACGCTGAGAGCCAGGTTCAACCATCTACAACAAACGTAAGTTCAGTTTTATTACTCTACATACTACATAGTATTATTATTTCCCACCCTATTTCTACTCTCGGAATACTAAAGTTTTGCAAGCAAAAGCAATTATTCTGGAATTAAAATTTTTAGTCAAATCTTTGCCTTTGCGAATTTTGTGAATCAAGTCGTTAATCGATCACTGCTAAACTAACTTCATATAACCGGGCCTTACAATGCTCTCCAATTTATTGTGTGTATTTTTTATTTGACTTTTACCGTACAGAGCCCATGTTGCTTCTCTCAAATATGAATACACTAATATTTCCTTGAGATAATATACATATTGTTAGATTTAGATCTAAATATTTTTCTCATTATTTGCAAATTGCTCCAACTACAAGTACTGACTATTTTGTGTTTTGCTTTTTGTGTGCATGGGATTCATACTTCCATTTGGCAGAAATCTAAGCGACCAAGATCTCGCAAAGATAGCCACTACCCCAAGGAAGATGCTCAATCTGGCACCATTTTAGATCGAAAGAAAAGTGTGACTTCTCATCCCAAAAATTCGGTTGAAAATCTTGATACACATAATTCCTGCAAAAGTGTTCCTCCTGGCAAAAAACAACGGAGAAAGGTTAACATTTATTTTTATTATTCAAATTACAAAATTTTCTTTGCACTAGAACATGTCATGTATTTACTGAAGTGCAGCTCGTGCTGTTCTGCTCATATTTTTGCAAGCACAATTAGCAAATTGACTTATACAAGTTCAGCGATAAGTAACATAGAACTTTCCCAAACTTTTGAGTGTTGCACTGCACTGGCAATTTACAATTTGAAAATTAGCATTCAGTTCAGTTTGACTATCAGAGTCTGATTTCCTTTCAGAGCACACACAGCTCAGAAATAGATAGATTCTCAACTTCCATTGAATCATCATCAGAAATTAGCTAAAAGGGCTAGTTTAGCATTTGCCTAATTTTGCCACTCAATTGATTAACAACTGCATGTTTGAGCTGCTTAAAATCTTGCCCGTTAGCAGTTTGCTTATTCACATTTTCACTTGAACTGCACAACTTTTATTCTGCTTTCATTTTAAAATTTGAATACCTTAGTCGGATATGCTGATTTATTCTAACCTTGGGATTTTAACATTCTGCACTTCTATGGGGAATTCTTCTTCTTTGTGACCTCTTCAGCAAAATAAAGTTCGAACTGAGTACTTGCCAATAGTAATTGGATATGTTGTGAACGGGAGGGCATTTGAGGCAGCACGTTTGCCAAGAAACGTTTATCCATCTCAATCATCGGGTATCCTCTTTAAACAAATTCAAGCAGAAAGATGGGTTGGTCTCTGCTTTTTTCTTAATCTTTCATTTAGTTATTCTCAATTAAAATCCAATTAATTCTCTAGTTGTAGTTTTTGAGAACAAATCAGGTTTTTTCGATTTTGGCGTTAGAAACAAAGCATTTATGGATTGTTTCTGACTTGTGTACTGTTTCTTTGAGTTAATTGGGGCTGAACTGGCAAATGAAAATTTATAATGGATATTTTCAATCGGAATACAGTATAACACGCTTAATACGATACTGAAGGGACCCAACAAAACGTATCGTTATAGCCATATATTTTTAACACTATTCCTATGGAGTTACCGTTAGGGGAGTACTCCCAAAACCTATCGTATTAAGTCGGAAATCGTATTAGCCGTATCGTATTAAGCGGGTTATACTGTATTAACGAATAGGAAACAGGAGTAGGGCTTGGATAAGATTTTCTATTTTCATTGTTTAAGATTTTCATAAATGAATTCCAAAAATTTCGTGTATAAACAGTCACTTAACGGTCTGCAGTCTAATCGAAACATATCGATCCCAACTTTTTCAAGCAGGACGCATTCATTCTTTCTGAAAATGTTCGTAATTTTCATCTTAGTTCGAAGGGAAAGGTAGAAATATTGGTTTCAAAGAAAATTCGTCTAATGATTAATTATAACAAAATCTCTATATTTTCGTAGCGTGCAATAAAATCGGACGAGACAACGGAAGACGTCATGCTGGAGGACCTAGGAAACGCCGTCGACACAGGGACGGAACGACAGAATCGAAACCATCAAGGGAATCGAATGACAGAAGGCCCAGTTCGCGTCTCCTTTGTATTACCGACAGTATGAAACTAGTACTTTTCGATATCAGGCGTGATCGAAACTCAATAAAACGCACTCGAAAATGTAACCTTAATTTTACCTCCACCGTGAATGTTTCACACTTAATGAGAATGAATCTCGCGCAAGCATTTTTTATGTTCTAAAGTTTCACGGTAGTCAGTGTTAACTCTAGTCTTTTCTCCCACACTCAGGTATGTTTAGAAATTAAGCCCTCAAAATTTTTGAACTGTTTTAACATTATGATGTAAGTTGTTATACTTTAGAATGAATTTGTAAAAGTGTTTGGATGTAGTTTTGAAGATTGCTCGTAGATAGACTTGTGGAACATGAAATTCAGATTTATGTGTAATAATAACATGTCATTTTCACAATTATGTAATATAATTTACTTGTTAAATTGCATAAAATCAATAATAAAAATCAAAGCAAGTTGGATTTTCTTTATCTTTAATTTGCCAAAAAGAAAGCACATTAAATTACACTGGTGCAAAACTGAAAAAAAAACTACTTTTTAAGTTCAAACAAACATTTTTTGAAACAGTTCAGCTGGTCTGCTATGCTAAGGGCCAAAGTGCCAACTCAATTTTGCAATTTGCAGTGGTTACAATACTGACTTCATAAAACAGCATTTCAAAAACCAATTAATTGGTTATTTTTTAAAATTAACTGTGGAAATTTAACAAGTTAAGAGAAAGTTTGCTTGTTGTAAACGACGCACGGGTAGTCGACAGCAGCCTTATTATAAGCCCCAATTGTAGAAGTCCTGGGTTGAACATCCGGATTCAGAGCAGCATTTCGAAAGTATGGCTTCGACATTGTCCTGCCTTTGAAGATTCCTGACGATAAAAAAAAAGTGATGATACTTTCAAAGCACATAACTTTTAGTCTGGGGGTTATGAAGATTGCGAAGACAAATACCTTTTTCCTCTTTCCAGTTCTAGTTCCGAAGCAGCAGGAAAATATTTCAATAAATTATTCTGAATGCCCTTTAGCAAAATATCATAATATTCATCATCTTCTGCAAAATAAAAAATTGAAGCATAATTGCAAATCATCCGACAATTTCAGTCCATGTATTTTAGCAACGTATATTGATAGAATTTTTGCAGGTGACAACAACGATAAAGTCAGCAAACAATTACCTTTGTCAAAATCGTCTCTTTTCATTATTTTTGTACCAAGAGCAAGTGATGGCAGCAAAAAGAATGATGCACTCCGACGGTACAGACTGTAAACTCGACTTAGCGTATGCAAAATGCGATCTTTGCTGCAAGTTTTAATCTTGGACTGTCCGTTGCAAGAGCTAATCCAGAGCTGAAGAGCACAAAAAAGTACTATAAATCCATATCGCAAGACCATCTGAAAATATCAAAGCATTTCATTAAAAAATAAATTCGGTCATCTAAATGATCATGATCCTATTTTGTCTTTAGAATACTGGAAAATGTTTAAGCTAATAGAAAGGACCCGGAAGCGGCAGTACTCGTCAGTGGCACAGTCACTAATTAAAAATTGTCTATAAAATATTCAAGCAAAGCAAATATGTTTTGGATCACTTACGTTTTCACTCACTCGCTTTTTCACCCAATTAGAGTTTTGTACAGTTTTGGAAAATTTTAAGCATATATTGTGTACTGAACCGCAAAAAAAATCCAGCACTCAGAATAAAATGTGGTCCGACTGGTAAAGAAGGATACATTGATGTGTGCGGGTCAGGTCAGCTCCAAATCACAACTGCTAGGTGAAACTGTTGAACTCAAATGCTTAAATACTCACATGAAATGACATGAAATGACAGATCGCGAATATTTATTTACATTTTAAGATCACATATAAGAATACTCAAACGTAGATTCCAGAGCTGATATTATTGCATGTCTAAGATTACATCGAATTCTGCACTGAAGTCATCATGAAGTGTAAATTTGTAAGTGCTCTTGTCCAGACTATTTCATTCCTGGCATTGCATTGCTGTGCAATGTTATTATTGTGTCTAATTGTGAGTAGATTGCTGAAGCAATTCTCATTTGGGTTATGCGGCCGCTGCTCCTGTGCGTGTACGTATGGTTGCTCAATAAAATTGTCCTGGCCAAAATTGGTGGCTGTTGACCTGATTACTTGAGAATGCTCGTTTATTGCGTCTCAGTTAACTACAACTTTTGAAAGAGAGAATTATTGCGAAGTCATAAATAATTTTATGGACGACATTCCAGACAAATCTTGAAAAGTTCACGAGCCTCTAGCTCACAGTTCAGCTGCAAATGGTTTTGCAAAAATTTCGGTTCAATACACCATAAGACCTATGGCAGGAGTCTTGCAGGTATTTGCTGGCACACTTTTAGTCAAAATAAAGAAAAACCTCAGCAGCTCCATCAAAAAGTCATGAAATCTCAACATGATTGTAATGTGAATGAGGGCAGCGTGATTTTTAGCAAAACGAGAACAATGGGCAAGAGCGAAACTTTATAAAATGCACTATTGCCAAATGTTTTAAGGAATGCAGTAGCGTAATTCTTGTTGTGCTCAATACTCTTCAAATGTCTGTTCTCACAGCAAAATAACAAACACCTGTCCAAACTAAAACAAAATAAAAGTAAGACTAATATTACGATTTCCAAACTCTGAATAGTACGGCTTTATTTTCTAACGATAGTTTTCTGAATCAAATTCAAGTGCAGAAATAATAATTTTAAAACTGATGTATTGATCATCCACATTGCAATAATAGTTAATACCCATACATTTGTTTCCAAAATAGGTACATTCAAGTGAATCTTATTCAATCCTGTTCCACCGATTCTTCAGCATTTGCAGTGTCAGCCGCGACTTTGGCGGATGTTGGAATAGCACTAGTTGGATTGTACATGACTCGCTTTTGTGACATGTTGATTTTGTCACCAAGACTTAAGGCCATACCCTGGAAGTAAAACAAATCCAATTACATGAGTTACATGTCATTCACATTGCTATCCCTATCTCCAGATCAAATATGTAAGATTCTTACTTGACTCTTTGCTCGTATTCTAATATGTCCAGTCACTGGAGAACTGGAACTGTCCATTGACTTCTCAATGCTCAAATTAGCTAAAGCATCTTCACCAAATATGGATTTGGCGTAAAGAGTGGCTGCCATGAAGCCACACTCACCGTGCAATGCCTGCAAAAACATATTACCATAATTAGCAGATACAAAATTATTTGTCCTGTAAATAAATCAGCTTATTATACTGGTTTGGCTAATTCGAAATAAGCATCGCAACAAAGTTCAATTTCAATTCCTTTCCTCGTCTACAAATGAAGTTTTTTGTAGGGTAGTTTTATTTACTCTCTATCTATGTACCTTCAAAGTAGCTGACTACTTCACATTTTTTAATTGAATTTCCGACGTAACTGTTTAATAGAAGACCATTTAGAAACTAATCGCAAATTATGCAGGTTACCTTTTCCGGCGTGAGGCATTGCATATTTGTAGAATGGATCAAATGGTTGAGGTACTCATGCAAGTCCGTAATGCTCGTGCACACCGTTACCTAAAATATTTGAAGACCCAACATCAAACATGGTACTTGTAAAATTCCCACTACAATGAAAATGGCAAATCGAAACTCACTTTGTTTTCCCATTCAAATTCAGCCCACATGCTACGGAATTCAGCGTCAGTGCACGCGGCAGGCAATATGTAATCCATTATGTCAATGTGAATATCACTCATTACGACGACGTTTCTGTCCGATGCGGCTCCAGTCACGTCGTACACTGCAAAATTGGCGTAAACAAAAATAGAGTGGGCTAGAAATTTTGGTTTTCGAATTGAGTGTGAATATAATGACAGGCGCGTACCAATATTTCCAAAAATAACACCGTTTTCAGTTGATGCGACCTTTATACTTGCTCGAATGTTGGTGAAGTCGTGGGGCCCGAGAACAACAGACTGCGGTCTTTCGACTAATTTCAAATCGCCCAGAGTAGCAAGCTCCAGAGTACAATTTTGTAGAGTATCGTCTAGGATTGATAGAAAACAATTAGTTTCCAATGTGTGATCTAGTGATATCACTGAATATACACGAACTTCGCAAAATTTCAATTAACTCACTAGTTTGATTGACGACAAGGACATCAAGGACGATGTCAAACTGGTTCACATTGATATAAGCTTCTGCGTAAACTGGATCAGAGAATCCAGTGAGCTGAGTTACTTTGCTCAACTTTGAAGACGAGAACTGGACATACAAATTCACAAATTAGAAAACACTTGTAAACAAATTGTAAACTACAAATTAGTGTTCAACACCAACTCACATCGGAATCATCTTTCTTGGGGTTGAAACCAACTGCTTGACTCAAACTGAGTTCAAAGACATCATCTCCATTCACCATATCATTTCTGGAAACAAGTTGGAGGAACGGAATAGGGTCATCGGCTTGTACTTTGATATCCTTTCTTCGTTTGGTCTTTGAATGGGCTGCTTCAAAATCAGCTTCTTCCTGAAGCATTTGAGCTAATGTACGCCTACAATCACTAGTGAATACGTTGGAAACTTTTGGATTTTGCTCTGCAAGAACTCTGATGCATGTCATAATTCGGTCCATATCATCTGATGTAATTGGTTTGACGGGTATTCCTGCAAGTGGTCGACAAAATTCGAAAATATACTATTTAGGACTACAAGAAAACCGAATAGAAAAAATACCTTTTTAAATAGGACTTACCGGATAAACCAAGGCGAATTATTGAAGTCAGAATGAACATGACTTCAGCTGACAGTTTGTTTTTGTCAGTCTTCCGTTGTGGGCCGTTCTGAAGATAAATTCTACGAACCATTTTCGTTAGGGAGGAAGCAAGAGCTGCTCCTATGAAGAAATCGCCATCCAGCAGCAGTCTACGCAACGATGGAATGTCGTCATCCTGTAGATTTGTGAAATTCTTTGTGAAATGGAAACCAAGTGGGCTCGAACTGGGTTCAAACTTTAACTTTCCAAATAGGAAAGCAAGCTCTAGGTTAGAAGAACATTAAGAACATAACCTCCTACCTTCGTTTTTGTCTGCTGCATTGAAAATGCTGATTGTGTTGCGTATGTACCGTCAGAAGTAACTAATCGTGAGCCCTGTGTTTTTTCACGAGGTTGTTTTGGATTACTAATAATCGAGTCTTTATCTTTGTCCTTATCATCAGAAGTTTCAGAACTAGCCGTTTTCTTCAACTCGGACTCAACCAAAGGCAACTGTAGAAGGACGGTTATTGTTTAATTTTCATTTAAAATGGATGTTAACTCTCAGAAGAGCTGACAACTTATGAATTGTTGAAACAAATAGGGGCATAAAAGTTTAGTCTTAACATTTCTGACTGACCTCTCCAAGGCATGTTTTAATCAACGAAATCACGGTCTCGACATCATCGGCATTTACAGCAAACTCTCCAAAGATCCAAACAGCTGAGCGGAGAACTTTGGATGATTTGATTGAAGGAAAAACTTCCAACAACTTCTGAATGATAGTAGTAGTGACGCCAGGAAACTTTTGAACAGCTTCTCTCATAAAGAGGAGAACATCTGTCGCTGCTAGTTCGTTGGTGTCCGACAGAAATTCAGCCAATACGGGAATGATACTCGCAGCAACTTCCGGAAACTAGTGAACAAATTTTTCCTTAATTCCCTGTCCTTGTACGCTATTTTATGCAAAGTAAAATCATAAATTTAAGAGGAGCCTATTTACCTTGACACAGCACTGATGTAGCGTACGAACAAGCAATTGCCTGTATTTACCGGTTTCGTCATGTTCGACAGAATTATGTGTTCGCCCGACCTCTTTTCTCAAATACAGGACCGCCTCGTTCACGGTTCTCGGTGTCAGTAGTTCAAGCGCAAGATTAAGGGTTTTTCGCCTAAGTTCTAGGTCTGGAGCTGCTAGTATTCTCAATATGTCCATTACCAAATCTTCCATAACCTTTTCAGTGGATGCAACATCCCGTAGTAGGGAGAGACGTTCGAGAACAATTTGCTTCACATTATTGTCACTCTCCTTAATAATGAGCTCAATGTAGCAAGTTGCAGCCGCCTGATACAAAATAA
>JAQGCM010000754.1:0-20780 GCA_034699705.1 Hymenaphorura dentifera
TGTTATTTTTTTGTTTATGGTAGTTACGAGACCTCCTGATAGATCAATTACCTAGCAAAAAAGTGAATTCTCCTTGATTATAATATAGAAAGCAGTCCTACATCTATAAGTTCTACTGCTAAGACATGATTTTTACATTTTTGCTCAAACGAATCGCATCCCCCCAGTTGATATCGTGCAGTGGCAGTGGGTTTACGGTTCGCTTCGAAACATAATTTCTTGTGCGGTTGCATCGGTGATAAAAAAAAGTCTGCGACCCTTCGTATTCATTCTATAAATGTTGGGTTTACATGATTGGAGATGGAAATCAGTTTAGTTCTAGAAAATCACCTCTCAGCAGTTGGCTGCTGCATGCCGCCAGTAAAATGCTATCGAATGTTCCCCTTCCCTGGCAGAAAAATTCCTTCGATACTTGCAGTTTAAGACACAGTTTAATACATTTAAATTAAGATAACGCTAAGGAAAAATATCAATCCAGCAGTCTTAACGCTAAAGCCAAAATGCACTAAAAATAATAAAAGTATGCATACAATCCGGTCCGTCTTACAGACTAATGTCGTGCCCTTCCTAATTCCTAATAAACTTTTCGACAGACCAGAAATTAAAATTAAAGCAGAATGAACAATTTTGAGTTAGTCAAAGTTTAGCATCACTACGCAGCGTACTGTCCACTGTCCATTGCGCGTTCTACAGTCGGTACCATTTTAACAAAGTTGACGTTTTTAAGTTTTTAAGGCCTTTCGGGATCAGTTCGTCCATTTTATATTGTGCAAAAATGACGTTCAACCCAGCTCGGGGTGAGAAGTTGGCTACGTGTCCCTACGATCGTTCTCATGTTGTCAGGTAAATTATTACAAATTTTCACCAGCCGGGTATGGTATTCTGTTTGTGTTTGGCTTGAATAGAGCAATTTTTATTTTGGGAATTTAAAATTTGGAAGAGCTTTCCGGAAATAAATTGTTGCCCACAACGATCAGCAATCTGTTCGTGGCAAGTCAAATCACTTAAATTGTTAGTCACAGTTTCCTGGATTAACATCACTATTGAATTTTTTTGCAAAGTTGTGGGACAACGTAAATTCCATTTTGATTAGTACAAGGCAATTTGATTGAGCGTTGCATTAAATCCAGAGTAGGGAGTATTCCTGATTCTTTTCTGACGGCTTTTTGTTCTTAGGTTCTAAACACGTTTTGTCGCGTTGTGTTTTGTATCTCCTTTGTTCTGACCAACAATCAATTGCATTCCCCAACAATAAAGCATCAATACATTCATTGGAATCATTTAGAATTTGTTTTATTATAATTTATTATATACATATTTTCTCCACCTGTGTTGGGGAAAAAAGTCAATGTCTTAAATTTGTGCATATTTTAAATGCAGAAAGTGATCAAATATTTTAGTCTGAAACGATTAATTTTTGAATTGCAGTTTGCAAAGGGTCGGCATTCATTTGACTAAATGTCGGGCCAACTACAAGAAGAAAGTAGCAGCTCAAGGTGAAGAAGTACGTATTTTGCCATGCAGATATAATCCCGCACATCATATGATAGAAGTCGAGTTGGAATACCACGAAAAATCATGTCCGGATCAATCGGACATCAGGCCAAGGTCTCCACCTCCTACCCCAGACCCTCGTCTCTCTCGCCGTAAGTCAATTCTAAATTGATGTCTTTAATAATGCTAACTACGAAAAAAGTCTCCAAGAGTTTAAAGACCTGTGAATATTTCAAAACCAATGATACTGTTCATTAGTGCCCGTGTGTATGTAATGTAATTGTTCAGCTGGAATAATTTGTGCATTTGACTCCTGACTTCTTCCTGTGCTAAGAAATTGATTTTATTTTACTTTACTGTACAGGTGAAAAGCACAAATTCAAGAAAGTTCTAATCATGAATAAGACACAAATTGAGGATGATTGGGAAGTGATGAGTGTGTACAAACCAGCCCCTGCTTTTACATACGATCCTTCCACTGCTGATGAAGCTTATCAGTAAGTCAAGTCATTTTTATTTTCTATTCTGTAAGATTCGAGCCAGAGCAGAGGTTGGATTTTATCTTTGGTTTGTAGAAAGAGAGTTAGATGTTCTTACCTGTAGAGTTTTTGATAAGAATACATAATTTATTCCATTTCAAATGCTTGTTTGCATAACAATTTTTCATTTTGTCCCTTGTTATTTACATGTTTCCAGGAAAGCAATGGCTGGTGCTAACAATGGAACTCGTGAAAGGGCTGCTCAAGCTGTTCAGAAGCCTCTGCCAATTAGATTCAACCCTGAGCTATCGTATCTTCTCGAATCTTCTGACTCTGACAACGAAGACATCGAAGACCCTGTGGAACGCGAGAAACGCTATGTGCAAGATGAGGAGAATCGTCAACTTCGCTTTGCAGAATATTTAATCTGAAAATTTGAGTAAGCAAATCCCAATCGTGTTTGTATCTGTTTCAAATTAATTCACAGTAAATCAAATCATTAGATTATGTAGTGTTACAAATTCTGGAACATTGGTTCATTATTTTACGCCCTGCATGTCAATTCTTGAATTATCATTTTCGCGTATCACACCACCAAATCTTACCCAATCAAACCTTACATTTTCTGCCTTCGAGTTTCTAATTTAAATAATAATTGCATACTTAATATGTGCGGAATACTTTTGCGGCTGAAGCCAAGATCGCAGAGCCCCCAGTTCAATTCCGATCCAATTTGTTTATTGCAAAATCCAATTTCAAAAGAAAATAATACATTTGAAGAGATGAGGCGAGATGAGGCGAGAAGAGCAAGCATCGTGACATGAATTCTCTACCACTTAATGTCATAATAAAAATAAGTTGGAAAAACATATTGGTTTAGATGCAAGGTTTTTATGAGAGTTGAGATTATAACTGACAAAATTATTTTATGATGATAGTCAGAATTTTTTTCTCTATATATTTGCGTCCAGTGCTTTGTGCAGTAAGGAAGCTAAAGTTTAGTTTGTAATGGGAATGGAATTACAGCTTAGGAAGGGCTGACTCTGTTCTTGAGTCCTCACAGCCTAATATAACCTTGCACTCGCAGTTAATTTCTGGAAAACCCAAGAAGACAAAGTTCTCAAACATTCTCCATATATCTTTTATGAGATAACAAATTACAATTCATGAAAATTCTTCAACTTCACAACGCACAACGCATCCATTACAACGAGTTGCACACAAGTTGTAAATGGGAGAAAGCAGAGAACTTGGCTCGGGACTTAAGTACATTAAGAGGTTTAACCTCCCCATCCAATGTGTATACTCAACCTTTCTTTACAATCCTACAAAGGTGAAAGTGCTCTAATTCCACACTCGGCTAATTGGTTCTTGAGTGTGTACTCACTACGTAACGTACGTACGAACTACCACCGACACTAAGGCTACAGAAAAGCGGCAAAAAGCCAGTCACGACACGACCCAACTCATCCGACTTAATCATCACAATTCAAACGTTTAGAAGTCACGTTTCTCTCCGTTTGAGTCCAGTGACTTCCGTGACACTTTGTACAATAATAGATTGGAGAAACTTGAGACTGAGCACGTAGGAAGAGAGCAAACTTTGTCATGGATGGACTGATAGTAGCAAGAGAGAGAGAGAGGAGGACGAGCGCAATTGAGTGTATTTCTTGTGATCTTATTCTATCATTTCGTGTCACACTGAAATCAGGCAAGAAAAAATGCACGACTATACACCGACCGAGTCATGTTTAGCGGAAGCCAGGCGTTTAGGTCTACCAGTGTAGAATTTTTGTAGATTGCAAAAGATGTAAGGATGTAATGTAAGAGGAGGATGGTTGTGGTGGTGGTTGTGCTTGTATGTAGTGTGCAAGGACTTTTTTTACTTGTGTAGAACCCATCTACTCTAATACTTCTCATTTATATCTTTGGAGAAAGTAGTTGCAGTAGTTGAGTGGCAAAGCTTTATTTGGATTTTTCTCACGAGTGCAATGCAATGTCGAGAAACATTTTGAGGAGCGAGTCCATACAAATAGGTCACGTCTTCATGTGTTACTCCTCTACTCTACTTTTCTACTTTTTCCCAACTCTCTACGGAACTCAAAGTACGAACACTCTTACTACAAACCTAAGTACGACTGTCTACATGATGATGGAGTCAGTCAAACTTCAAGAGTGTCTTGTCCATGCTTTTTGGGGGGTCTTGGGCTTGGGCTGGGTGAGTTGAAATCACCAACTCTGCTTTCTCCACAGTTTAAGAAATCAGAGAAATGAAAGCTTTTCTCCGTCCACAAGACTTTTGAGCTCACAATTGATCGAGTCATAAAGACACATTGGGTTAGGTTATTTGTCAACGGTTTAAAACTTGCCAAGGCTTGGATTTCTTCTTCCTTCAGGTGACCCCTACTCATCTTCCTTCCGATTCAGACTTGCCCATAAATCTGATCCAATGTTGAAACAAGGCCAAACCGCAAAGTATAAAACGTTCAATTCTACATCTGGCTAAGTTTTTAGTCCTTCGCTCCATAGTCTTGGATCTATGGCATTGATAAATAAGCCGGACGTGTAAAATATAAATCGAGATCACAAAGCACCGGGTCTCGGTTTTGCACTTTTACTGCCGTTCCTTCTTCCTTACATCCATATCCGCTGGGAAGGGATGGACGAACAATGTGAAATCTGCAGTTAATTACCCGGCCCTGGACCGCCCCTGTCACACCAACACTAACGTTTCCTTAAACGCAAGTTTCTTCTAGTTTAAAAACTTTTTAGCTCAGAGAACGAAAGAGCACGAACCTTCTAGGTCTTCTTGAGCATCGGATTCCATTAGAAAGACTGTGGGGTATATTACTTGGTTGTATGCATGCATGGGCCCATGGTTTTCCATCCGTAACCGTTTCGACGAGGGCTCTGAATTCCCAAAAGGGAATCAAAAATGCAATTAGAGCTTGAAGAACGATGTTTGTCACCATTACAGTCTGTTTCTGGACAATCTGCCATTTATCATGGGCCTGCCATGAGATCCTTTTTTCAGAGGACGTAGGACACATGTGTACATGCACAAATTGCGTCTCTGAACTGTACTACTTAATACCGAACCCGGGAGTCTTTATAGCAGGTGTTGCAACAGGCTAATTGTGCTCCCTCCCGTCATTTTATAGCTACAAAGAACTTTGTCCACTTTCTATTCTCTTCTTTTATTGTTGAGTGCTCTCTTATTCTGGCTCAGAAGAGATCATGGTGGATTTTTGCTGCTGCTGTTGTTGTTGTAAGAAGGATGTAAGAGGTAGAAGTTGTAAGAGGTTTTGGTTCGGTTGGGTTGTTAGTGACGTGGGGAAAAATGGTGTCGATCCGATGTTATCGCATCGATCACTCAAAGACCCAACTGATAGGTGATGTGAAAGAGCAAAGTTCATGTAAACAAGGTTGAGGAAAGAATACATCACATCAATACCATCACCCTTGTCAAGTCAACCTAGCAAAGCAGACTCCAGCCCCACCGTGTCCCCCCCTCCCCCTAAGATTCTAGATCTTCACATAAACTCATTCGGATCAAAAGCAGACTAAATTGTGTTGTGTAGCTGATGCGATACGTAATGCAATATTTCTGTTTGATATCAAATGTCAAACTCTTGGAGTAGAAGAAGGAGCATTGCGAGAGTTGAAAGTAGAGATGATGAGACTGTTCCAATCGAATTCAAAAAGTGAGCTAGGACATATTCATATGCATAAAGTAAGTGCAAGTGGGCTGGGATATGGCATGCATACATGAGATGTGAGTTTGGGAGAAAGTGGTGAAAGTGCAGCCGGTCAATTATTGTAGTCTTGGAGCACTTGAAGAATTCAGTTGCGTGAGGTTGGGTTGGAGTGCATTGGATCCCAATAGTAATCTGGACGGAGAGCCAGCCCTGTGCTCGCACTGGGACTCAAACGCAATGCAATGCATGCTTCATGCAATTCAATGGATTACTTTGCTCTCCATTGGGCTCTACTATTCCAGTTTACTCGTTTTTGCTTTCTTTTTCCCTCTTTCATCCTTCCTCACATTTTCCATGGAATGGATTTGTATTTTGTGGATCGAGACGAATGAGATTGGGCCCTGTTTAGGTCTAAACGCTGACAGGCATGAATTTTGCATTGTGCCGGATTCCTCAATTCCAATGTGGATTCTTTCCTCTTGACTTTGTGAGGTTTGGAGTCATGTCCAGGCAGACTTTTAGAGTTTAGTATGTATGTGGAGCCTGGCAGTAATGGAATTCAATGTGTAATGTTAAGGAGAGTGCAAAGTGCAATCCGAGGCTACGACGCCAACAAAATCCTACAAAGTTTTACAAAGATGCAATTTTTGGCTGGGTACTTAATGGGTCGAAAAATATCTATAGTGCTGCCGCCGCGGGATGTCGACTGATTTATTTTGCTCGCATTTTATATTTCTTGACTTTTGCGATAGTTCCGGGCAGTGAATTCTTGTGTTTGTTGTGAAAAGTGCTAATACCTTACTTGACCCAATTTCGGGGAGTTCTTTAAAAATTACAAAACAAAGCGGATTGAATATTTAATCTTTTTAAGGATATTGCATTTATTTTTATGCATTTAGTTGGTAAGAGTTTTGCATCCGGTTTGGAATTAATAGAGCATGGAGAAAATACTTTATTTTGGACCCGCTATTCTTGGAGTGGCCTTGCTGCAGTGATTTGTACGTGAATAGCATTTTGGATTGTACACTTTTTGAAAGGAGAAAGAAACGGAACGAAATAATTTGTAAGTCGAAGGAGAGGGTACGTAGTACTAGTTATCGAACAATCGAAGGACTCTTGTTGAATTAAAGGTAGTCGTCGGTATATTTTTGTACGGGTAGTGGGTCTAGTCATACTAGTAGTAGTCCTAGTCGTAGTCCTCGTCTTCGTCCTCCAAGTCTAGTTGTAGTAGTAGTTTAAGAGTTAAAAAGAAATTGTGTGTACTAAAGGAAAACATTGACTACGTGCGAAGAAAGTTTTATCACCTACATGATTGGAATTTCCTGTAAATTCGTCCTTGTCGTCTCTCTCACATTGTGTGATTGGGAAGCTGAACCATTTGCTTTTCCTTCGGACAAAAGAACGACGACAAGAAACTGGTCTCCATTCTTATCGCTTGTACCGAAATGTATTCATTGTCCTCCTCACTCTGTCCAAATTGTATTTCTGCTTTGCTTCAATTCAAAGGAAGGACAAATAGGAAGAGGACGACGACAGCTCCCAATACATACACACACATCCGCATCCGTAGTTTCAATGATCAAAATTCAAAGACGACTACGTTACCTATTGGAAGGGTGGTCGGCTTTGACTTGGACCGAAAAATCCATTCTTTGCTTCCCTATATTCGCTAAAATCTTAGCCTGTAAAATCGTTGCTCCTTTACTTTTACTTTTCTTGCGCTTTCACACTAGTGCTTGTCAAAAGGGAAGAATTTAAGGTGCACCCTCGACTTTGATATCCGACCAACTTTTTTGAGCCAATTTAGGGACAACCCAATAAGGACTAGGTTCTTAAACTTCTGATTTGGTTGACCAAACTGACTCAAAAAAAGGTCCGATCTCAATGTCGAGGGGTCACCTCTATATGTTCCCTTGTCACAGCCGGTTTCTAAATTGTTTTCGCTACGAGATTTGGCGATAAGTTACCATCAAGCTACCGGGAAGCCAGGATTAAGTCGTGGAGTCAAATAGTAATATGCAGTATGCAGAACGTGAACTGTCAAGAAAAGCGTCGGTCTTTATGATCCTTCTTTCTATTCAAAGTCATGCATCCTTAGAAAAGTGGTGCTTTTTTCTCCCACATGTCAACTCTGGGAATTTGCTCGACCTGGTGGTATTGACAAGTAAGCAGGGGCTGTGTTGACATTGTGTCCCATCATTGTCAGCCCTTCTCTGTATTTACCTCCACCTATTTCCCACATAAATACATGCATAAAGTGGCAATCACAATGGAATCTGAATAAATGTCTTATTTTGCCGTCTAAACACCACCTTTCTAGAACCCACTACATTCATTGACTGCCTTGCAAACTCAGATTGCTAACTGAAAAAAGCAAACCCCCATATTCAATGAATGCTAAGATTTCGCCTGCATTTGATCCAAGACATCATTCTTTGCCCTTGCATTTTTTTGTTGGGTGATGTGGGCAACAAGGCCCAACTTGAAGTCACAATTTACTGCGGGTCACGCATATGTAAAATAGTAAGTTACTTTTGCACCATCCAATAAAGCGACAAAAGATTACTTTGCCTAACATTCAAATTCGCAACGGGGCTATTTTGCCTTCTGGGACCTTTTCGCAACGTTTCCCGACAGAATTGGCATTCTGAAGGAGCATTACGCAATCAATCAGTCAAAAGGAACAAAGTTTTATGGCCATAATTTTGGAAGGTGACAGGGCGTAATAATAAGTAAGCTCTTTGTGGTGATCCACAAAAAGCTTGTGTTCTAATCCAAAGTTAGAAGCGGAATAAGATTTGAGGGAAGGGAGCAATCAATTGGAAGATAAGAGTCCATTTTATCCATCAATGATTTGGTGCTCACGACTCACGAAGATGACCGGGAGGAATAAAAAGGTTCAGACTCCCATCACATTTGACTTTCCGATTCATTTCTTCCTCATAAAATTCATTGGGAGGAAAAGCGAGGCTCAAATATCTACATATGCACTCAGTGCATGCATGCAGCAGCACCAGCAGTAGTTCGGGGTTCGGACGGAAAGAGAAAATAAGACCCGGAGAAAGTCATTCATTTCCTTTCCTTCGTTTAACTTTCTATTCCGATTCCTCGCCCATATCTTGGCTATTTCTCACCAAACACAAGCACACACAACCCCTCATAGTCAGTCGGCCCGCCACCAAGAGTTGGCAAGACTTCCTAGCATCACAATTTGGAGCTAATAATGCGTATCTAATTTACTTTCTTTTCCGCACACCAACCCATGCAACGCAACCAAAGAGTCAATCCAAATCTCATATCTTCTTTCAGCTCATACATAAACAGTCAGAGTAGTTCATAGCGCGAGGCAATCAGTCAACAAACTTGATATCCATTTCTCAATACAAAAAACTGAATTGCTCCTTTGCTTGCACCTTCAAAACGTAACGGGAACAAACTCGAAAAATTAGTACAGCCAACTTTCAAAATTCCAAATACGATTTGCACAGGGTAATTGAATTGCACTCGTCTTTGTTCCACGATGACATATTTGCCTAAACTTAAGAATGGAATGGCAGATTGAAAAAAATGTTGGTCATTTCCAAAAAGCATTGAATTGTTTGGATGGGTGCTATGGGTGGTGCTGTCGGGCTTTTTGTCTGTCAGACAGTCTTGAGGGCCCTATTAACTGTGAATGAGAAATTACAGATGTGGGTGAGTGACTTTGAATGACAATGGGAGATTGGGAGATGAACACAATGGGAAATGATAGGAAGGAAGGAGAAAGAGAAAGCAAGAGAATGACGAGGGTTGTTCCTCTGCCATCCGTCCGTACTTGGGGATTGAGTCGGTGCTCTCCTCTGTGCTGTGCTGTGTGTAAGGTGGGAATTTTGTGTGAAATGAAAATGATTGAGAGAGAAAGGTAAAGTCTAAAGAAAGAAAGAAGGAAGGAACGAAGGAGCGAGCGAGCCGATAAACAGTGAGATCCAATGATTTTAGTTTGTGTAAAAGAGATGATTACTGAGAGAAAAGAAGTTGTTTGAGACAAGAATAGAAGTGGGTTGGGCTAAAGCCGAACTAAGAAGTAAGAAGCAGGCAGGCAGGGAGGCAGGCACAAGTATAAAAAGTAAAAGAAGTGAAATGATGATGAGTGATGTGATTTGAGAGAGGAACAAACGTATCTGTTCCTTCAACCAAAACTCACTCATCTCATGCCACCCAACATACACGTTGTAACATACAGAGCAGAAGAACAAATCTAAGGCAAGGTGAAAGCAGTAGAAAGTTGCATTCATTTCTTTTCCCGAAAAAAAGATCTCACGCGTTTATGGTGGTGGAGCAATCAAATAAATGATCCTCTCTCTTTCCAACACTTTTAGACACATTCTGTCAATTTATTTTGATGGAAACACACTACTCGATTCTCTTAAAACTTGTCATTTGTACCACACCATTCTTGCACTATACCATCTTAACCCCTTAATTTAAATTTTTTTTGCTTTCATCCATGTCCTAAGACCACTTTCTCGCCTTATTGTATGTACATACTTTCATGGGTCGGTGAACTCCAAGAGCGTCAAGCGATTCCTTTTAGCCAAGAATTATGACAATTTAATACTAGCTGGGCTCTCAAGCCTTGAAAGCAGAGAGGTACGGTGAACAACGTTATTATTCGTCACCTGCCTTGCCTACAATATTAAAACTTTCGGTCGAAGCAGCAAACAATTCATAATTACGTCGAATCTTGACGTACAATTTTCTAAGAAATTTTTCCCTCACTGATTTGTTTGCGTTTAATCTTCTTTTCATCGGTTAATCGACAGCTGGATGGATTGAACCTAGATACAGAATTCTTGTGGAGATTGAGTCTGAAGGAAAGAATCGTTTCTCTAGAGCCTTGGGCTTCTCCAGGGACGAAATAGACACAGAGTCTTCTTAGCGTAGTCTTGCACTGTGCCCCATTGCCAAGAAGACATGAATTGACTTCTCAAATCGAATTTTTTAGAGTAATTGCATCCCTTGCCAAATTTGCGCAATTCAAGCAAATAAGGAGAATCAAAACAGTGTCAGAGAGCTAGCTAGGGTAAGGTGGTGTGATTCTTTGTCAGGGGAGCTGTTGAGGGAGGATCAGTCCCATCAGCAAAAGTACAAGTAAGAATAGAATTTACGTTAGGAGGGTGCAACCTTAGGGCAGAGGTGTCAAGGGAGCTTGAAGCTAATTAAACTTTGCAAATATAAGCTAAATTTGAGCTGTGACGACGACTGAGGCATGTAATTCCAGTATTCAAGCCAGGGCCAGGCAGGACAACATGATTAGCTGCAAGGTGCACGGCACTGCACTGCACTGCACGTTGACTGTGATTGGAGAAACTGAATTAGTATGGGAAAATGTTGTGATTTGACTCCCTCTCTCTCTAGGATAGGAATAGGAATAGGACTGACTGACTACAAACGAAACGAACTTTCTATCATCTCCGAAAACCATTTCAATTTCCTTTGGAAATATTTGCTTTGCTTTTATTTGTAGATTCTTTGCTCTCACAATTTCCACTTTTGCATGGACCCGTGTGATCTCTTGCTTGTGCAAACTGCAAACTCCTCTACTTCTCCAATGTGTAAATGTGTTCTACGTACGTGTGAGAGTGGACTGCCTGTGTGTATGTTTGTGTCGAGTGACGACTGACTGGTGGATGACTGAGGAGAAAAGAGTCAGAAATTTAATTACACAATATTTGTTCGTTTGCTCCGAACAACTCAACTAAATAAATAATGACATCAAGGTCTTCTTACGACTCGACAGTCCAAGTTGAATCAACATGAAATGGGACAAGAGACTGGGACTAAAAGTCGAGTCCAGTCTACATTTGCAAATGCAAATTGTAAATGGATGTGAGTACACACATGCACTGCACATTCAGAGCAAAGGTAAATAATACAAGTCGGGTGGTAGTCGGTGTAAGACTTACAACTAGAACTACAACTTCTGAACCTCATTATTATTGTCACCCAACACCTTGCTTTGCTTCTTTTTTTGCTCAAAACAATTATCTCGCAAACCTTTTTGTTTTCCTCTCCTGCTGATGCTGGGGTTTAGAAATTGAGAACGCGTCTATAAATAGTTCATTCAGTTCCAACGAATGCATGCATGGCTTAAACTAACATATCTTTGAGCTTACTCTCTGCTGCTCGAACTTCAAATTCAGCAGGAGTGGATAATTTTGTTTAAAACTGATTTGTCAGCAGCGTTGAAATCCATTTGTCGCAACAGCTGTAAACCAAAAAATCAAACTACCAATTTTGCTTGAGCCAAATTAAAAGGCTACGTTCGTTCTTCGTTGAGAATTTGCACTACTAAAACATAGCGGAATTCAGTCAGCGGACAACCTTTCTCTCGGATTTGTTGTTGTTTTAGCAGCAAAGAAATTCAAATTTAATCAGTATTAATGTTTTCTTTGAGCCTTTTCGCTCACACCGAACATACACTAGGACCACTACCACAAGTGAAAAGAAAGCCATACATACTTGCATAGCTGTATAGCGCTGTACATACACTAACAACCAAAAAAACGAACTAGATCCGAAAAAGCCGAGAAACCTTTTGAAGTCTTGGATTGTAATATCAAGCACAAAAGTACTACTACAACATGTTGCTCAGGCCGGTAGGCCTGCAATGAAATGAGTAAGACTCGGGCAGCACCAGCATTAGCATCAAATTCTACTCTGAATTTAATCACAAGTCAAGTGTAATTATAAGGCAACTATTGTAGTTCTAACTTCTTGCTCAGATTCCTCGGGAGAGAATTCTCTCAAACCACTGCCGCCCCAAAAAGGAGAGCTGAGCTGAGCTGGATGGTTGGCTGGTTGGATTCTGCCGGTGTAGTTCCATTCCAACTAAGATTTCTCTCCTAAAGAGCCTCCAGGACCAAAATTACAATTTCGCAATCCAAGTTTGAAGTTTTATATTTTGTATTCCTGACTTCTCACGTTGGTTGGCTAGGTACGTGCCTGCCTACCTCGTCCCTCCCCGAGAGAGGAACTTTATTCTCTCCAATTCCCTTTCCCAATCTCAAACTCCTTGCCTTTCTCCTTTCCTCACAACTCTGTCCTGTCGCCCTCCTCATCTTTTGCTTTGTTTCTATTTCGCATTTCGCAATATCTTGGATGAGATCTCGCACGTAACTAGTCGAATCTATGTAGTGTCGAAACTGCCAATGAAGAATGTCCAAGTCAAATCATGAATTTGGAACCAGGAGCCCACCTCGCTCTCGCTCCACTTTGATATTGTCAAATTCGTACTATTGTTATATGAAGATGTGCTGTGCTGCTGTAATAACGTCGCAAATGGGCTTTGGCTTGGCTTGGGATTGTGCAATGTGAATCGTGCGGGCATCACCCGGGTAACGGAGGGCCCGGGTGATGATGGTTGGATGAGTCGGGCGGTTTGGTGGCGGTGCGGGAAAGAGACAATTTAATCTCGGATGTGAAAATGATTAAGGAATCGTTCGTCGGGAGTATAAATGTGTATGGAAACGCTCCGTAAATCGGTTGGATGGATGAAAAGTCGGGAAGTAGATAAACTCAAAACTGAACTGGAAAGGATATGAAAGGAACAGAACTGTCGTGGCTCGAGACTTGCTTATGTTAAGTAGTAGTAGTAGAGTAGTAGGCAACCACAGAAGATTCAAGCAAAGAACACGAGAGTTGCACTAGAGCAAAGGCATGCATGCAGGTTTTACTCTCCGCGAATGTGGAAATACCCGAATTCGGAGAGTAGTAGTACTACTAGTTCGTAGTACTAGAAGAAGTAAAGTAGTAGAATGTACCAAAGTTGACGTCAGAGAGACAGAGTCATGGCAACCAAAAAAGAGTAGAGCAGAAAAGCAACGATTCTTTTTGGCTGTGGATCTGTGGCTGCTCTGCCCGCCTTGCCAAGCCTTTTGCTGTTGCTGGAAGGATGGAAGTTTTGCAATGCAATGCAATGGATTCACATGCCCACGACGACGAGAAACTCGCGAATTTTGCACGCTAGGAAAAATATCCTCATCCTTTTCTAAAGATCAATCTTTAGCTTCCCTCTTCTCTTGTCTCCTCGTCAGTGGCAGACGTGGTCGGTCGGTCACGCCAACTCTTAAAATTGTCTCGTCATCCTCATCCTTATCTTCCTAAGAGCATTTTGGTCACTACAGTCATCACAGAGTGCAAAATCTAATGCATTTGCTACACGCAGTCAGTACAATAAGTACTGAGCGAGCGCCGAATCGCCATCATCCACTTCCAACTCAAGAGACAAGATCTGACTAGTAGTATTTGGATTGGAAGTGCCGCAAATCTAAGGAGAAAGCCAGACAAACTACAAAAATTTCTTACAGTTCATCCGCCGCATGCATCCTCTTCTTTTTCTTCCGTCAACAATACATTTTTTCTGCAAAATTTTCAAGCAGCTCATGTAAAAAAAATCGTGAATAGTAAATACAGGGAGAACATAATCTAAGTTTGCTGCACGCGGGTAACCCGAAATTACATAGCGGGAGCCGCATAAAATGTTAGATTTTGAGGTTGCGTGTGAACCTAATTGATGGCAATTGATTGGAAACAAGTTCTCACAAACAGGGCAGAGCACGCACGCAAGCACGCATAATCTTCGGTGTGGTAATTTGGAGACAAATTGAGTGCAAAACACAAGTACTATAGGATCCTATCTGTGGGTGGCTCGTCTGGTCTTTGGATAAGTGAAATGGTTGGCCGACCGACAGACCGACCGACCGAGTTCATTGAGGTCAATTTGAATTTTCAACGTTCGACTTCTGCTGGAACCTCATTAATGGGTAGCAGACAGCTAAGCTGCTACTCGCACGCAATAAAAGTAAAAGTTGAGATTATTTCATTGCCTACATATGGCAAACGACTGGCTGGAAAGGTCTGACCATAAAAATAAAAAATGCACTCTCATTTCTCTGAAGCTTAATGAACTTAATTTGCTGGAGCGCTGAATTTGATCAATTTTTCAATCGCAATTTGCAAGGAAAAAAAATAATAGAATCGTGTTAACCATCATAATCAAGCTAAGGGCCCAATTGAAATTCAATTCATTGTAAAAGTTTCAAGAATCATACAAAAAAAGCTATTTTAGCAAAGCAAACTTTTTTCAACTCCTTGTGATTTTCCATTTTCCAAATAATTTCGATCGCATGATTCGCACACTGCTGCACAACTTTATCTGTGCCGTGCTGCCCAACATACAGAAAGCAAACTAAAGAAAGAGGCTAAATTCATTTAGCTGCATTTGACTTGTGTTTCTGGTGCTTGTAGTTGCTCACAATTCTCATTCTCATTGCATTGCACAAAACTTTGAAGCAATCATTAATAATTAAGACTCATAGTCGAGCACTTTGCTGGGAAACTTGAATCCACAAATGCATTAAATTTCCACTCCCTTCTCACTACTACTTCATCCAGAGCTACTGCCAACCAAATGTACAGGACTACAGTAGCTCCCAACATTTTTCTTATATGTAAACTAAGTAAGTTCAAGTATTTGTTGGGCAGAGTGACCCGACCCAAACTCGACTGTGCTGTGTAGGAAGAGAAACAATTAGTCTAGAAAAGATTGTGTTAAATAGTTTTGTTCTTTAACCATGCCGAGGCAAGCCGAGCCAAGCCACATTGGGACGGGAGCGGAGCTCAGCTCAGCGCGCTTTCTCTCCCTACTAATTCATGAGAAGAGAAAGTTGCTAAATTACTATTTTATCTTTTTCCTTGTGAGAGCGAGCGGCAGGGGCAACACTTCTCGGTTTCTTTGACTCGACTCAAGTAGAGATTCAAATGGAAGGACCCTTAGGATCGGGACCATGTGTTATGAATGCTGGCATGGATTGAATTCATGGATCCATGGATTCGAATTTTGTTCTTTCATTCTTAGCTATGTTTCTTGTTGATCTGCAAGAAGGAAAGAGACGACGATGATGTGGAGGCACATGGAAGCAAGCAGGAGCAAGGAGGAAAAAGTGTGGAAGAGTTGTGTTGGGAAAATAGAAAAGACATTAATCTGACCCAAGCTGAGTTGTGGTGTGGTGAGAGTAGAGGAGTCCTCCTCCGTTCATCCGAAAACTCCGAAAGGCAGGAGCAAGCATAGACATCATGGAGGTATGTGTGTGTATGCATTGGGGAAAGGAAGGAATGCGCTCAACAAGTCCTTATAATAGATGAGAAGGTCTTGGGAAAATCCATCATTCTGGAAGAGTGTTTTGGAAACCGGGTAAAAGTCCACCACCACCAAATTCAAACTTTCTCCTCTCGTGTCCAACCCTCTCATCCTGTGAACAATCTCCCCACCAATTGTTATTCAAACGAAGTGGACAAAGGCAAACGAAGAATGTCGTCCTCGTCGTCGTCGGCGTTGAGCAGAGAGTTTTAGTTGCTCTCGTCGTCCAGCATTCCGTGCTGACTGCCACGACGCTGGTGCTCTGTCGTCGTTCGTAATAGTTGTTGCAGTTTTTTTTTCTCTCGCAAAGAGCAGACCCGCCTTCGAAAGGGTTTTCGCAGATGACCATTGGGGGGAACTTCCGGCAGTGGTTGTAGAGTTTTTCTGGGCGGCCTGGCCTCGCCTAGTCCTAAGCAAAGCAAGCCTGAGTCGTAGTACTATTTGTATTCGCATCTCTTCTTTTCTTGGGGAAAGGCAGGCAGGCACCCAGCTTGGCAGAGCTAGTTTAGTTAGTCATGGCTGCAAGGAAAGGGAAGACGACGAGGCTGGAAAATAGTTTCTAGCAGTACCAGCAGCACCAGCAATCCGCTAGAACGTTGTTAGAAAAGCAAGCTAGAAACTCCGAAACTCCGATGCGCCAACCACGGACCGGGAGCCGTAGCCAGCCAGCCTTCCCAGTTTTTGACTCTCTCACAGAGTTTTGCACCACCAGATCACCTACTCATGTCCTAGTTGTTTTCTGGCAACCAACCCTACCTCTCTGCTCTTCTTCGCGTCCTCGGCGAAAATACAGGAGTTCTAATCCTGTGCTTCTACTTACTACTATTCCTCTGTGATCAACTTTTTCTAACCTAAAAAACTTGACTTTGTTTCGTTTCGCTGTTTTTTTCTGAAGCACAAAAGTAAAGACTATTCGCTACTCTAATTGCAAGCAAACTCTGCAAAAAAAAGTAAACGTTTTCGCGTAATGGATTTGGTGGCGGTGGTGATAGTTTGGACACAAGAACGTACATAGCCAGTGGACAATTTGATTAGTGCCGGGTGGTTTTGGTTTACGATTTCGATTCGATCGTCGGACTTTAGAAGACAAAGATTTTGAGATCCTTAGGTTAATAAGATGGTATGAACGGTTGCGTTGGGAGTAAAAGACGTGAGGGTGAGGTGGGGGATTAAAACACAGAGCAATCAATCATCCCATAGTGTTTCTTGTTTACTCAAACTCCTTTAGTTAGCTAACAGGAGCTCTCCGGGAGCCTTTTAGGTTTTTTTTTCTTCTTCTTCGTGACCCCGTGTTCCAAATATCGGGGATTTAGTAAAAATACTACGACTAGTACAAGCCGTCATGTTATTTTCATAGACTTACTCATATTCACTTCTCACTTCTTGTGCAACGCGGATTACGTATTTTTGTTAGGGCCACGGCCAGACAGATAATGCTGCTTGCTACGTTACGTTACGTTTTCTCATCTCCGACTACTTTTTCTAGTTCTCACTTCACAGACTTCAATACTTGCCTCAAGTCTGAAATCTGTGAAGGAAGCCACTTGAATGCTGCTTTGCACTGCATTGCACTGCTCTCGGTGCGGCGGCAATGCCATTGCCGTGTCCGTGTCGTGCTAAACTATTCAATGTTCGGTTATTTTAGTAGTCAAATGAATGTACTAGGAGTACACACACGGCACGGTGCACGGTGGTGGTAGCTCTCATGGACTTCTATTATTAGTCGAGGACAAGTTATTCGATTTCGTCTGTCTTTCGTTATAAATTCAAATCAAACGTAACTTAACATAAAAATACATAGTTTGGAAGGATGGGTACGAAGGATGCTTGAGTTGGAGGAGCATTCCTTATCTATTCCATTAAACCTTAGCTCCAATTAATTCGACAGCCGACACAGAATCATGTCTTTCTGCATGAATCAACACATTTATTTTGGGCACAAATAATGTCATATGCAAAAAAAATTGCAAATTTGTTTCAATTTCTTTAGTCTGTGCTGAAGTTTACGTTTCGATTTCATGCTTAGCACAATTTGCAATATTCGGAGCACCACGCGTCCAACAGGATGCGAATCTTTTGATAAAGTCGACGGATTGATTTCTGGCTCAAATTCAAAACGTTAAAACGATCGGTGGAGCTGAGTAGTAAACTATTGGGGCGATTGATTGCTCACAGGACTAAAGAATTGAATGGTAGTTAAGTTGAGACTTTGGTAGTTGCTTTCTAGTCATGGAAGAATTAGAGGAGCGTTGTAAGGGAGCATTATGGGTGAGACTGAGCGGTGAGAGTGGACTTGGAAACGAAGGGTTCGGGGACTGATGAGCCTTGGAGTCGTTACAGGTTGCAAAAGCCCTGTAATGTAGAAGAGAAAAAAGATTGGAAAGGCGGGAGATCGTGATTGTGATACTCGAGCAACATTCCTCCGCAGGGGATGGCCTCGGTGGCGGCTTGGTTGCCGTTTGCACGAGCGGCGGCCATTGGCTGGGTGCCTATTGCCACTAACCCGCTGCCCCCACCGCCGGTCACAAAGGACCGCCGTAAGTCGGATGACGAAAAACTTCAAATCAACGTGTCCGGAAGAAAATTTGAGACATGGCGAAACACACTCGAGAAATACCCTGACACGCTCCTTGGTTCCAGTGAGCGTGACTTTTTCTATGATGAAGACTGTAGAGAGTATTTCTTTGACCGCGACCCTGACATCTTTCGACACATTCTCAATTATTACCGAACTGGGAAACTCCATTACCCCAAACATGAATGTCTCACCAGTTATGATGAGGAGTTGGCATTCTTTGGCATTTTGCCAGACGTCATTGGTGACTGCTGTTATGAAGACTACCGGGACCGGAAGCGCGAGAATGCAGAGCGTCTCATGGACGATAAACTTTCTGAAAATGGTGACCAGAACTTACCGCCGCTCACAAACGTGAGACAGCGGATGTGGCGAGCTTTCGAAAATCCTCACACATCCACAGCAGCCCTCGTGTTTTACTATGTGACTGGATTTTTCATTGCAGTCTCCGTAATGGCCAATGTGATAGAGACAGTTTCTTGCGGCAAACTTCCTGGCAAACGTGGCTCCCTCTCATGTGGAGAACGCTACAAGACAGTTTTCTTCTGTATGGACACGGCTTGTGTCATGATTTTTACAGCAGAGTATCTTCTCCGACTATTTGCGGCTCCTGACCGTTGCAAGTTTGTCCGCAGCGTCATGAGCGTCATCGACGTCGTGGCCATCTTACCCTACTACATTGGACTCGGTATCACGGACAATGACGACGTGTCTGGAGCCTTCGTAACCTTGAGGGTATTTCGCGTGTTTCGAATCTTTAAGTTTTCTCGACATTCCCAAGGTTTGCGTATTCTCGGCTACACACTCAAGTCTTGCGCTTCCGAGCTAGGCTTTCTAGTATTCTCACTTGCCATGGCCATCATCATCTTTGCCACTGTCATGTTTTACGCTGAGAAAAATGTAGATGACACTAACTTCACTTCCATTCCGGCAGCCTTTTGGTACACCATCGTGACAATGACCACGCTTGGGTAAGTTTAACTCTCTTAACATTCCAATCTGTTCCAGCTTCTCCCCACCCAGCCCCACAAATCCCGCAAATTTCCTCTCTCCCAACCTTTTCCAGGCCAATTTTATGAATGACAAATATGACGCCTTCCTTTCTTGACTCTGCAATAATTCAACCGGCCACACGCGATTTTCACATTAAAGACAACTTTGAAATGTAAAATAATGTGCCCACAGAGTATGTACTACAAAATCCCACATTATGACTTCACTTAGTCCGCCTAGCCCTAGCCCAAGCCGAAGCCCAGTGGGCTCAAATGTTTTTCTCAACTCTGTTTATGGCTAGGCGTTTCTACATATGTAGTAGCCGAAGTAGTGCGAGTGGTGTACAAAAAGGTGGTCTCAATTGAATTGGTCTCTTGAACCACATAATGCTAAGATAACCGAAGCAGTTTTGAGAGAGTGCAAGTCAAAAGAAAAGAAGCCCAGCAAAGATTCAAGAAGCTTCTTCTTTCTCTCGCCTAACTTTACCCTTTCATCCTTTACAATGCAATCGTGAGTCCAAGCCAGGCATAAACTTTTTTATGCTGGGGAAATGGGAATGGGAAGAGAAAGCAGAAGTGAGCAGAGCACAAAAAAATGGAACATTATTTAGCGTTTATAGCGGACATTTATGGCAATATTATATAACATGTAGTTGTGACGGACCCACAACACAACACTACAACACCATTGTATATTTTTGGAATCTTTTCTTCTTCTTCTGCTTCTTCTTCTTTGAGTGCGATAGAGGAAGCCATATTTCGTTAATGCGATGATCCTTCTCGATAAAAATACACAAGTAGTCAACTAGCCAACTACTTGAATGAATGAGGAGAGGATTGCCCATCCTTAATGCCAAGTGATTCCGCTTGAGTGGGACGAACTAATGTTCTACGTAAAGAAACGGTGCTGACTGCTGAGCGCTGAGAGCATTGCCGCCTTAAGCTCTCAGCGTACAAACACATCAAACTTAGTCCAAATAGTTCAAGTCCGATTTCTCCTTTCCAAATTCAGACTTTCTCCTCTAGTTTTCTTTTCTTTAGTTTAAGCTGCTGCTGCTGGAGCTGAGGAGCAGTGGAGAAAGTAAAGAGAAAGTCTTCTCAACATATTGTGTACCTCCACTTAATGGCAATCAGCACGTGCCAAGACCACCTCATGATTGATTGCTTGGGTTAAGAGAAATTGGAGTGTGAGTAGAAAAAACAATCACAATCAAGGACTTGACTAACTGCACTGCAGGGCAGGGTCGAGCTTAAGTAAGTGACCCTTGCCGGACTACAGAATTTATCCTCCTGTAATGAATTTTTTTACTCACTCGACGAATTACCCTTCCAAACATTTCTACAAAATTTAGAAATACAACG
>JAQGCM010000755.1:0-20767 GCA_034699705.1 Hymenaphorura dentifera
CGATTCGGCCGATGGCCGAATACCGAATATTCCTATTCGGCCACTATTCGGCCAACCGAATATTCGGGCCATCCCTAGTTCTATTCTAAAATGCCAATAACAATTCACTTGATTGAATATTATGTGAGTGAATCACATTTTCACATTAACAGTTTAGGATTTGGCAAGAATGATGACGAATCGCAATCACAAATGTGAAAACACGAGTGCTTTTGTGCCGAGCGATTTATCGTATCAGTTTCAGTGCACAAAAATTTAGTAGAGACAGCTAAAAGCGTTGCTCACTTACTTTGAAGTACCTCATTAACCTTGACACTTGGTGCTAAAAATGACTAACACGTCACACCAAGACAGGAAGACAAGAACTAAACCAAAATCGGGTCCAAATCACCGACACCCCTTCGCCAAATCGGCAATCGACGTATATTTTTTCGAATCGAGCCGAGCACTGAACAATACCGTGCATTTCTTTACGACTAGTTCTATTTGCAAGGAGCGTCACGAAATTAATTAAATTCTTGACATTGGTCGTCAAGAATAAGAAGTCAAGAATGGAGGAATGGAAAGGTTACGCGGAAAGCATGAGAATCCTAAAAATGCTTCCACTTCCGTAGTACCTCCATTACGTCATAGTTCTCACTTCTCATGCTCTGCACCAGCCAAGCCAAGTTTATTGAAAACGCGTAAGAATTTCAGGAATTCTGTTCCATCGAAGAGCAGCAATTAAGAAATTCATAAAATTCCTTAACGCCTTAGCCTGTCGACTTTACATCGGTCTGCGCATACCTATTTAATGGATATGAATTGCATGTCAAAATATTTACGACGACTTTAATGGCTTGAGGCACTTGAGTTTGACTTCTGACCTTTTAATATTTCGCTGAACATTTACGTCAATAATGGGTGGTTGCTCTATATTTTTGCACGTATTCTACTGAAGAAAAACAACATGGTACGTTTCAACAGATACACAAGGTAAGGTGGTACATATTCTTGGCAAAATCTTGTAATTATTCTAAATTTTGAAAATGCGGCCCCAACTCCCAAACAATGCAAAAATTAGAATCTCGCAGAGTTTGCGATTCACCGTCAACCGTCAATGTCAAGCAGAAACTATTACTTACTCTGACGTATTTTAACCAAGATCAAATTTGATAGAATTTGACACCGTTGTTGTCGGCAGTCTTACTGTTAAACTAAAAAAATCACCAAATTGTAATTAACTTGTCTCTTTCTTTCTCTAAACTTCAAACTGCACACTAAAGACTGAACTTGCACAATTATTCTTCAGCGTTCTTAATTTACTTTAAATTATCACTTTAAATTATTTCCTAATTGATTTTCCAAATTACTTCCTTTCCAATCCTAATTTTCCTAATCAGCCTTGATCCAATTAAGTTGATTCAACTCAACACGTACGTCACTCTCCTTCAGGGGAATTTCTAATCTGTTCTCTTCTGGATAAAGAGATGCTGATGCTGGAGTTCAGCAGAATTCCACTTTCACATTCCAGGACGAGATTCCGACCACCCACATTTTTTGCACATTCGCAAAGCTTGCAAGGGATTAACTACCCACGCAAAAAAGACTACACACTGTACTAACTAGACTACAAAAATGTGAGATTTTGCAAAAATCTAACTACACTGCTGACTGCACTGCACATCCGATTGATAGCAAATTGGCAAATTAGATTAGCACTGAATGAGTCAAGCTCAAGAGCTCAACTCTATGACCTAATTAATTAATCATCTAAAAGTCATCCAAAAAAAATAAAAACTAGTCCAATCCGGACTTCCTTACGTAACAAAGCAGAGGGGCTCGAAGAAATGCAGAATTTCAAATTTTGCACACACAACTTTCACAATCAAAACACTGCAAACTGAATGATTCACGAAATTAAACCAATTAAATTAAAGTTGGACGATTGCACTGCACTGTGTCACTGAGCAGACAGCACTGATAAAATCCGCATGTGGCACTTTTTTATCTTGGCAAAAAAAAGTGCAAAAAATTATCAAGAGCATTTTAAAATAGACACCAAATTCGCAACTCTGAGGATGTGTTAGGTGTGGGGCATTGGGAGACTCCCTGCCGGGCTGATGATGATCCTCTGTTTGCACATGAAAATATTTTAATTTCACTTTGTTTTCCCAGTAGTCATTTAGAATAAATTAATAAAATTATATTAAATTAATCCACAATTGGTGGAATCTTCAATAAGCTAATTAAACTATCACGAACAACGTGAAATTATTTTGCTTTAAGCAATTCAATATGTCAAAAAAAGCTTACTTAGAATACAAAAGAGTTACGAAACAATGCAGTTCACGCTCTCAAGATGGCTATTGTGCTTTGAATCTTTCGTAACATTTCCATTCAATTTCTACTAATATGAATAGCTAGAAAATTGTACTATTCTATGCTGTAAACAGTGTATTAGTGTAACTTAAATTTTGGAAATTCGGAAAGTGAGCTCCGTTATGGTTTCGCGTATTTCAAAAGTAGCTGGATTTTTGAAGGGTGAAAGTTCCAAATTGTGAAAGTTCTAAATCAGTCTGAATTCTCCTATTGTTTACTTAAAATTGAGATTTGGCGATCTATCTACCTAAATTGAAAACATGATGCGCTATTGCAATCGCAAACTCCAGGCAACGCGATAGCGCAGCGATAAGTTTGTTGATCAAACGCTCGCGAGCGCTCGTGCAGTCGCTGTCGCGCAGTCCCCAAGCTCTCAAGCCAATGACCTAATCAAATCGCAGTTGTAAATCTTTTACAAAATATTTAATTTTGGGTTAGAGTTTGTGTGGCCTATAAAAGTTCCGGATCTCACAAAACTTCGAGATTAAAAAAAGTCACATTAATTTTCCCTGGCCACTCAAACTACACGATGAGGAGTTTGTGGTTGTGGGATAAAATCATGGCTGAACGCTTGGCCCAAAATCACTTCGCTTTGCTCCCAATCCCGGTATTGTATTTGCATTTGGGTTGTCCATGAGCGTAGATAATTTTTTGGTCAATTCTAAAATTTATCTCGAATATTTCTCCAGGTTCAAACAAAAATATTTTTATTCCTTCGCCCAACAAAACGGCAACAAATCAGAGTGGTCTGTTTGCAATGGAAAGAAATCCTCGACGAGATCCTAATCTCGATTGACATCAACAATGAGAACTACGAAATCACCACCCAACAGAAAGACGAGACTTCGGTTCGGATTTTAAATCTCACAGCCGAATTTTCAGGAGTCGTTGCGTTCAAAGATACCATTCGTCGTTTAGAATTCTACGGCATCACTGTTGCCAGCAATTTACTTCATTTCTTGCAAGAATGCAATCTTGTCCAGGAACTTAATTTTGGGAATGTGACCCTAGAGACACTGACAAAAATTATATGCCCGAAAGGCCTGACCCTTCCAAATGTCAAAATTATGAACTTTCACTTGAAATTCCATCACGTTACGCTCACAGCCCATGAAGTCATCCTCTTTGACTTTTTGCATCAAATTCAATTTGGAAAATTGGAACAAGTTCAAGTTGGAAGAGCCAGAGACCAAAATAATATATATTTTATCGACGGAAATCACAAAGTTCACCTCACCAACTCTCCATCCGATCTCCAATCCTCTGCACTCCTTAGATTTCTAATTGCAAATTGTCGCACTCTCAAAAAATTTAGTGCTACATGTTTCCGGCTTTTTGTGTTCGGATTTACAACCAAAGCGTTTGGAGATAGCCTAGACAAACTTCAGTTTGAAGATTTGACTTGGATTATCATAAAGCCTTCAAATTTTTGTGGGAACGAAGCTATCGTCATCTCCAGTCAAAGGAATCTAAAAAAATTAAACGTTAGAACTAGAAACTTGTTTTGGCCTTCAGTAGTTCGCTGTATCCAAGGAAGTTCTGGTTCGCTCACCGATGTTAAAATCTCATTTGACTATCATGGTCAGGTTGGAGCGGAGGCAATATCAAAGGTCACGGTTTCCGACGCCTCCATTTTCAAGGAATGTTCGAAACTGGAAACGTTGTGTTGGAATATTTGGAATACTAAAGAACGCATCAGCAATTTGACCTCTCTTCCGGTATCCATTCAGATTTTGGACCTCGCAGCAGTCATGACGAGGGATGACTTGTTGACCATTGCATCTACCCTTTGCAACTTGAAAGTGTTCGATTGCTCCGTCAGCTTTTGCGATCAAACCAAGTTTGCAGAAATCGACCCTGATCTTCTCCGAGCATTTATTCGAATCAACACACTGGAGAACATGACTGTTAATCCTTGTAGAAATGATGAAGCCAAGCTTTCAAACTTTGCAGAATCTCAAAACGAATTTGAAATTCTCTTCAGAAAGATGAATTTTTCAGAAAGTTGGCAATTCAAAATGTCAAAACTGATCAAACCTGCTCGTAAATATTGCACAATTGTTTAAAGACTTGCCATAATCGTCCCCTGAAATTCTGCAATAAATTCTCGCATGTATTTACAAAATTTTGTTTTAGTCATAAGAAATATCAAGAAAACAGTCAAATCATTTTGGAATTATTTTGCTGCCAGCAACTCTGAAATAAAAACTAGAGAATAACATTATCATTCATTACAAAAGTTACGAAACAGCTCGAACTCTAGACGCGAACTCGACCTTAGTGCTTTCTGCTTTGTACTTAGTCTTTCGATATTTTTATGTCGATTCAACATTTTAGAGAGCGAGTCTCGTTCACACAATTCAAGATTAAGACAACTTACCCAAATCCTAATTCCCTTAGCGGGATTATTCCAGCTTATGTACATCTTGAGATCAGCACAAAGAATAATTTTCGATTCATGTCAATAATGCAATGCTTTAAAGACTTAAAGTAAAAAAATAACAGGTGTCAAAAGTTTTGGATTGGACTTTAAACCGAATCAATATTCTTTCCAATTGCCAAACAAAGCTATGTATCTAACATTTTGGACTATCGAATTAATCAAATGTGAATTACGAAAGTTTTGCAAACCTTGGACTTGGACTAGCACGTGTGCTTTGTTCAAGAATTCGGCCAACACCGCAAAACAGAAAAAAGCGTGCACAGCCGAATGCCGAAGCCACAGGTCACAGCTGTGGCATTCAAATTTTATAAATTCGAATTAGGTCCAATTCAATAAATCAATTTAATTATTTGGCGACGGCGATGGCACTCTGCCCTGTATTGAAATATTTAATTTGTCATTTGCACATGGCTCCACAAAACGAAACGAATAAATCGCAAAGTCTTCATCATCCATCACATCACCCATAGCCTATAACTCATCCCGCATCAGCTGGTTGACTCGCTGGTTTGCAAAATTGAGTTGCATCACGAGTTTTCACGAGGCAACTCAATTGATAATCACAATACAAAATGATAATTAGGCAGGCATGAATCACACTTAAAAATATCTATTGTGGTTTGGCGAAAATCAGTCAATTTTCAATAACAACATAATTAATGGGCTTTTTTATTTAAAAAATGTGACCGCCGAATGAGCAGCTTTTTTAAAGGTTTTTTGAGTATAAAAGTCGCCACCTTGATCCATATCTTTCTACAAGTCCGACGACTCCAGTATTCGCCACAAGTACCAATTACCAATCATGAAGTCCGCAATCTTTGTCCTAGCTTTTGGAGCTTTCGCTCTAGCTTCTGGTAAAACCGAAATTTTTGCAATAAATAACCTGGAATAGTGCAAAATCCTACAAACTCAACTTGAAATTAAAATTTGCACCTTATTTTCAGGAGAGGAGAAATTGCTTGGTGGATTATTTGGGCCACCTGATCCCCTGTGGAACAACCTGAAAGGTCAGTTATCCATATCTACGAAGATCATATTTCCTGATAGAAATCATTCGCATCTGCATCTGGGTGGATTTCCGATTTATTAATTTCGATTTTTTTTCTAAATTTTGCAGTCACTTTCGGCCTAAATCCTTTAACCAGTTTTCAATCCATGCCCAGAACTACGTCCGACGCCGTAGCAGCCGGTTGGGCCAACCTCAGCACCGACTGCTCAAATGGCGGAGCCTTCAATGGATTCCGCTTTACTCTCAAGGGCTCAATCGACTTGGCACTTCTCTATGACGTCAATGGCTACATTGCAGGGATCCAAATGCTTGTAAGGTCAATACAGAAAAACCGCCTTGAGTATACTAACTAATTAGTAATTAGTACTAACTAATCCAACAATCAATTTGAACAACTTTTTCAGTTAAACAAGGCCCAAATCCTGTCCAACTCAGCCAATCAATTCCAGTACGCCCTAGTCCCCATGTTTGTCTCTGAGACAGTGGGCAATACTGATGTCTACACGCTCACGACTTATTTCGTCCAACCTGGTAAGTCAAATACATGTCAAATTAATTAGCAATTAGCATCCCCCCGAATTTCCTAAATTTACAATTCTCTGTAAATCAAAACTTTAGACACCATTTGCACAACTGGACGATCCCCTGCTGATTTCAAAGCTCAAGGTACCGGCACTCAACTTTATTTCCAAAGCGGCCCAACCCCAGCCCCAGAAAATCTGATTAACCCACCAACCAACCGAGCTGACGCGATTGCTCAAGGCTGGACCAAAAACAACTGTTTCCCATTAATGGGTAAGCTAATAATTCGTCAGTCGTAATAGTTGCAAACTGAAATTCCAAGCTAATTTTTTTAAAAAAAATCATCGAATATTTCCAGGCTACCACAACTTTTACCGAGTTGAAGACTTCAGCGCAACAAATTGTCAACAAGTTCGACCAGTTTTCCTTTTGTTCAACAAGCAAGATCAGCTCTATGCATTTGGCTACGTTGCTTTTGGCGATGCTCAATCCTCAAGATTTGAGAAACCAGATCCAACCGCGATCAAGGTATTGCATTGCAGCACTTTATTTGTATTTTTTAAAAATTAACGGAAAAACTTAAATTAACAAAATTCTTGTCATTTCATTTTGCAGGCAATCGTTGGCGACTCGACCCCACAATGTTTGTTGGACTTGGCCGCAACCGTCAAAGTGACTTCAATGCACGTTTACTTTGGAGGCATTACTCAAACTCAAACTTGTCTTTAATTTCCAGTAGCCAAATTCTGGGACAAACGATTGGATACTAAAAAAATCCTTGGAATGATCATTCCTGGACATTTTTGTTCCCGATTGTTGTCAAAATATAATCAATTATTCAATTCTAAGCCCACGAGTCTTGTTTTGAGTTTATTGGCCAGAACGTTGTAATAGTAGGCTTTGTCCAGAGAAACAACACTTGCTGATTCATCACTGTTCTCAAATTGCTTGAGTTCATACACCAATCTGCAAATCTGAGAGATCAATTTGAAAAAAATTCTTCGCTACTATTTTTGCACATTTTTAGCACCCAATTTCTCGGAAAATATTGGCAGCATTAGAATAAAAACTTACATTCGAAGTAAATCCACAAACGACCAAATCACAGCGCGATAGTAAGACCAAATCCCGAACTATTTCATAAACAAATTCCATTCTCTCCGTTAAAAAGTTCTCCGTTGTTGGCGCAGGGGGAAAGCCAAGAATTTTCCACTCTGGGCTTCGATAACTTGCAAGTCAAAATTCAGAGGGAATCAGAATTTATAGTTCATTGTTGCAATTTTGCGATATAGTACCTTTGTTGAATCTCCTCAAATACGTCAGAATCCTCGGTCGCAAGATAAACTCGTTTCACTGGAATGCCCGGGTGAAATGTTTCGAAATAATTCTTGGCTTCTGCCAGGTATTTATCGGCTGGGTGAAAAGAAACTGGTTGCTCTTTTAATTTGTCTGTTCTTCTTACGTGGATTCTGCAAAATACCCGACAAAGTTTTGTGTACGAATTGCAAAAAAATTTGCAAATTTCAAATACCCGACTATCGGACCCTCGAAATTAATTTGCTCCATTGAAACATCAATCATCTGTTCAACTTTTGGCAACATTCTCAGAGTAAATTTTGCAAATTGGCCAACCAACCAAACATAAGGTTTCGTATGGACTCTTTTTAAGCGATCCAGTAAGTCTTGCGGAAATGGAAGTCCTTGTTGAATCGGTGACTTTATCGTGGCCCCATTTCGACGTACTGTTCTAACATTGACGACAATGGCAGGAAATTATTACAAAATTATCAAAATTGGCATTTTGCAAAGTGTCAGTACCTTTAATCACGACCGGATCAGCACCAGAATCGACGATCAGCGAATCCCTCGTCCCATTGCAAGAAATTCCAAATTCTTCAAAAATATCGGACCACTTTTGCTTATATGAAAAATTGATAAAAATCAAGGAGCGATTCATCGAAAATGAAAGCATGAGACAAAACATTCGATGATGAACGTGGCAGCCGAACCCACAATCTACATTTAAAGTTGCGTAATAGTGACCAAACCTAAACTGCAAAATTTGTGACAAATTCAAATTGCAAAATTATACTGACTTGACCTGTGGCCACACACGATGTGCGGGACGTCACAGCTAACGGTGGTCTGCAATCGATTTATTTTTTCTTGTACCAAATTTGACAAGGATGCTAACTCTTCTGCGATCTCAACCTTATCTTCTGTCATGTTTCTAGTGCTGAAAGTTGAGAAAAGTTAAAGTATTACTGAAAATCGAGTCGTGAAAATGTGCAATTTTCAGTTACCTTTTGAGCCTGGAGATATGAAGAATCGTCCGTCCTAACTCGCTGTTTGCCTGTGGAAATCTAGTGGTTGTAGCCGGAATCTGTTCGATAGAATCAATTGCCCGGTATACCAAAAGAGCCAAAAATGTGACTAAAGCAAAAACTAATATTTTCGTCACAACTTTATTTAGTGGAATTTTTTTAAATTCATTCTTGAAATAATTTTCTAGTCTCATTTTGTAGAATCTCACACGATAGGAACACCTGTGCAATTGAAAAACTTTGCATCTCTAACTTTGAGTTCTCTGACAATTGGCAGAGTGGACGAGCGAGAACAGAAGCCCGTTATGTTGAGTGCAACTTTGATGTAAATTTTGCACACTTGCATGAAATTACCATCCCAAAAGCTAAACCGTTTGGAGCAGTTAAAGAATTTAATTAAGGTTAAGTTAATGCAGCAACCATCTGCTAGAATAAGTTGCCATGACAACTTTATAAACTTTTGAGTTGCGGTGAGTTGTTTTATTCAATGGTTTCAGTTTTATAGAACCATAGCAACCAAAGGTTTATTTATTTATTTTTAGCAACAATCAAAAAATTAGAAAAAAATTAAATCTCCATGCCCAGCAAAAAATGGCATGCAGAATTAAACTTTCCCAGTCCGAAGAAAGGTTGTTATTTTTTGTTTACGGCAGTTACGAGGACCTCCTCAAAGATCAATCATCTAGCAATAAAGTGAATTCTCCTTGCTAACGCTTTTTGACTCTCAAGAAATTTAGGTTTCGTTTCATGAGTGTTCGAAAAATACGTGTGGGACTTCAGGGAACTTAACTAAACTACAATTGCTCAAAATAAAGATTGTTTCAGAAAAAAATTGCTGTCAAAAGTAGTTCAAACTCGCTCAATATTGTCAACCTTTTCTAAAATTATAAAGCCCTTAAGCTTAAGCCTCTGAGATATTTGTGGTGGTCCCAGAGTCCCAGTCCCAACAGTCCCAAGTCCCTTCACCAAATCATAGATAATACGGCCACAGTCTCTTCCTCTTCTAGTTTGGTTGGCTTTGAACAAATCAGCTGTAATATTTTGTATATCTTACAAACTACAACAAAAACAAAACTTGAAATTAGTTTGAATACAAAAGCTGTAAGAATGGGTGCTTGCACAAGTCTGCAAAATCTTCACAAAGATTCAGCATCAGCATGTCACCTAGCATTATTCAATTCTGTTGTAAGTAATTATTTTGGCTGTTTCTTAAAAAACCACAAAATTACATTGCGTTTTTTAAACCACTACAGGTTCTTGACAACATAATCAGCTGGGTGGATGATGTGCCTACCCTCAAACAACTGCGAAGAGTATGTAAATTTTTCAACAATAGGGCCGTGCTCAAACTCCAAATTTTAACTCAAGTCAGACTCAACTTTAGCTCTAACGACAAGTACACTGGGAAACCAATCGACAATGTCGGGATGTACAATTCGATGAACAAATTTGTCAAATTCATTGCAAATCTCAAAAATGAAGGCAAAGACATCATTTTTCGCAACTTCCAAGTTGACGGGTTTACATTCTGCCACAAAAGCTTGGTTGCAAAACGTTTCGTACTCCTCTGTGCACCCAAAATGAATTCCATGACGTTCAGGAATTCTTTCTTCGCAGAAGGCTTTCTCCGAAGATTTCTGTTCGTTTGGACTCCTGAATTGAAACATCTTTCGTTTGAAGATTGTTCCTTCGGTTCAGATGACAAAGCTTATTTTGGGAAGCGAGGCCTTCTTCGCTACAGAGTTCTAAAGTGCAACAAACTTCTTAGTCTTCACATTGGGATGGATCGAGTCCCATTCTCAATCTTTGAAAAATTGTCACCTACAACACCACCGAAATTGATATTTCCGTTTCGGTGGCGAGAAATTTTTGAATTCTTTCCAAATTTGAAGGTAACAATCAGAAAGCCAGATCGAAAACCCGCAAAATTTCTAAATTTCAACGCAATTAAACTCTAAGTGGTGACATTGACGGCTGAGCTTTTCATTCTCTTATTTTCCAGACACTTTCTTTAAGTGCTTTGAGCGATAAGAAGTCCAAAAATTTGCTAAGATACCTGCGGAACAATTGCAATTCTTCATCGGCTGAACTCCAGTTAAGGAAATTGAACATTTTCCAGAGCCGGTATTAATTCAAAAAATAAAACAAGTTTAAGAATTCATCAGATCATTAATCCATGTAAAAAAATTTTTTTTGCATCTTTCCAGAAAATTTAATCACCCTGACATCCCTTCCGGAAACTGGGAGCTTCTAAGTCACATTAACCTACCATTCTTAACCACACTTGCCTTTGACATTGGGCTCATTGTCGACGAATTTGTTTTTGCAAAAAGCCTTGAAAATTTTGCTCCTACCCTTCAAACCCTTGAGATGTGGAGAGGACGAAGTGCTTCAAATCTCCAAGAATTCCCCTACAACATAGACTTTCCTCGGCTCAAAGTCTTGGAATTATCTGGAAACTGTGTGAATGGTTTCAAGTTTATCAACTGTACCAGAAATCTGCAAAGTTTATCCATTCTCCGCTGTGATACTCACCCAGGGTCAGACATGGATTTTACTACAATCTTTAATCATGTCAACACGAGCCCTGGCCCTGACAAAATTCAACCACTTTTGACTCTGACAAATATTTACATCGAGTTTAGTTTATATAAAAGTTGTGTCAAAAATCTGTTACGACTTTTTCCAAACGTCAGCTCATATTTTGTTGACAGTGAACTACGCTGTAGTCAAAAAAGCCGACCAAGAATTAAGTGCAAGGAGAATTTGGTGACGTAATTGCCAATTTTGTAAACAATAAATGAGTAAAAGTTTAACATGGTTGGACAAGTACGATAGGAGAGCTCGAAAGCCACACAAATTTAATTAACATTTCCTTAAAAATAAAAGCTTGTTGAGAGCTCAAGTCCACCGGATGAAGGAAAATGATAACGACGGCTCAGCAAGTTTCCCGTAATGATTACAAAATTTCCGGCACAAACTTAGCCAAGTCGGCACTCCAGAATATTTCTAAATAAATAAAATTACTCATTCTCTGCACAACCAATTTTGCAATTTGCTCAGAGAGACGCAGAGCATGCACATGCCATACGTTATTTGGATTATTGGTCTATTGTGAATTGAAGTGTCAACAGACTTTTCATTAGTAGACACACTATTGACACTACTGCACTGTTCATTTATCAACACGAACGCCAACGTTCAAAGCCAGCTTCACAAAATCCCTAGAAATGCTAACATTGCGTAATAATTATCACTCATTCTGAATCATGCATGTTTTTATCCGTGTAGCTAGCAATTTCATTTTATTAGAAACACTGCAGTGCACTGCAGTTGCAGTAGTAGTAAAGAGTCCAGAGACCAGACATCAAGCACTGAACACTTGACTAAATTAGAAAAGTACCAAATTATAATTCCAAATAGTCAAAGAGTGAAAAATATATTAATTATGCTAGGGCACGGCACGGCACGTATTTTTTTTAATTCAGTCAAGCCGAGGTATGGTGCAGGAACTAAGAAGATGAATTATTTTCGTAGGTGCACTTCGTGATATTTTCGTGGTTGGGAATTTGGGATGAACCCGTACATTAATTGTGAGCCGGCTAGCTAAAGTGATCTAAAATCCTTAAACTCAAGAAGGAAGTGAATGAATTGTGGTTGCATTGTGGTGGTGTGTGTTTTTGCGATGAAAAATTACAAAAAACTTTGCATTTTATTTTATTAAAAGGCAGCGCTGGAAATAAGAATTCGGATTTAATAGTACATTATTAACACAATTTTTTTCACATAAAAATCAAAAACTTGACATCGACTATCAATGTGAGATTTGATTTGGAGTAGAATTCGAATAAAGTCACGATCACGAAGCTATTGACGCTGGACTTCCGACAGACCCGGCTACTTCCGGTCAGATCTTGACGCAAAGGTAAGACAGTCACACACTTTGACTTCAGAAGTGAAAATTTAAATTTTAAGTTTAGCTATTAATTTGAATTTTGTCGAATTGCAGCGAAAGTTACCAAAAATAATGCACGGCGACATGAATTTGCACGTGGACGTTGAGAATGCACGCAAAAAGAAAGACGAATTTAAAATGGCCGGAAACAAAGAATTCACGGCTGGAGATTTCAAAGCAGCGATTGACTCATATTCCGAAGGTCTTGCGTTGCCTTCAAGTACTCAAGATGACCTTGGCCTTGACCTCATTTTGCTAGCAAATCGCTCCGCTGCATATTTGAATCTAGGAAATTACGCTCAATCTCTCGCCGATGCTGATGGCGTTCTTAAACAAACCCCACTCCATCCCAAAGCAATTCACCGGAAGTCAAAATCTCTGTTTGGTCTCTCTCGCTACGAAGAAGCTGTTCATTTTCTTGAAGAGAAATCTCAAAATTTGACATCATCGGCTGGACTGCAAATCTTACAACTTCTTAGCCAAGCCAAAACCTTTTATCGACAACAAAAGTTCGGTGAGTACAATGTGGCGGAATTGATGAGGACTAAAAACAAACGACTAGACTTGTCAGATTATACTGGCCCTGTCGAAATTTCCTCAGAACTCATCCCTGCATCAAAAGGGAGAGGGCTAATTGCTACGGAAAATATCTCAGCCGGCCAACTTGTACTCGGGTCAAAAGCTTTCGACATCGTATTTTTGAATTTCGACAAAGTCATTACGGGCAAGATAGAGATACCAAGTACTCAAAATTACATAAGTTCCTCAGGAGAAGTGAATCTCGTTCGTTCTATACAAAAACTGCTGACAAGTCATCCAGAAAAAATCAGGGACCTTAGTACACTCTACGCTGGTCCTGACCTCGCTCTCCCGCCTGTCGACGACTCCAACCCTGACCACAAAATTGACGTTAGAAGAATCCAAGGGATTTGCTCATTCAATTGTTTTGCTTATGGGACCGAAATATTTCAAAATTGGGGACTTTGGCTCATCCCCTCCTTCATTAATCATAGTTGCGTAGATTGCAATTGTACTTGGAAAATTTTCGGAGACTTTATGCTAGTCCGTGCGTTCAAACCGATTGCCAAAGGTCAAGAAATTCTTATCAGTTATTTGTCCCCTGATGAATCCTACGAGAAGCGACGAAGCATTTTGACTAAACACAAATTTACCTGTGGATGTCGACTCTGCGTTTTGGAAGAAATCGAACCGCTCTTCCAGCGATCTCAAAAAGAAAATCTTCTCAACAAATTGGAAGTTTTGGCTAAAATTCCACACGGAAATATGAGCCCGTTGCACGCGAGTTGTCTGCTGGAAATCGTTGCTCAACTTGACAAACTCGGCAGTGACTGTGACCTAGATCTCAACTTTTATTTGACCATTGGGCTCCGAAAGTTAGCCGAATGGTATTACGGAAATACAAATTATAACGAAGCTGCAGTCTTTTTGGAACGAGCTCATGGAATGTTGGATTCAACAGTTCTCTGCCGAACAGCTGTTCATGTTGCTGTAAATATAATTTCAACTCATCTCAAACTCTGTAATTTGGAGAAATCGAGAAAATGGGTTGAAATTCTGAAGCGAAATGTGACAATTGCTTATGGAAGTTCCGTAGATGAAATTATAAGTCAAGTTGCTCCAAACACAGTCCAGGAAATGAAATTTTTCGGTTTTTTATAGCTATTAGTCGTACGACCGACGGCGACAAGGGACTGTTCTGAGGTGTTGGTCTTGGCCAGACTGGCCAAAACGAGAATTTAGACTTTTGTTCGATATATTTGAAATTTGATTACAGAAACTTGTTATCTTTTGACCTAATTTATTACATAATTTATTATTGACAGCGAGACAACAGAGATTTTTTTACAAATAAAGCCTAAATAACTGTCACATTGTCAAATCCATAAAAATTATGTTTGCGTAATATTTCAACTCGATTGCTGGTCGTTCCAAAAATATGGAAGTCTTTCAATTCAACTCGATGTTCTATTTTCGAACGCAATTCAGCTTTTAAGAAAATTAATAATTGTGTTGACAAACCTATTAAGGGTAGTCGATTTCTTGGTCAATATTTGTAAACAAAATGTGGCACACGTCCAAGGCAAGGCCAAGACTCATTAATTCAGGTGCGGTTTTACCAAATTATGACAATAATATTTGCACTTGAACGTTAGAAATTACCGCACCGCGCGTATGCACTCCGGGTCTCACATTACATTAATTAACGGAAGGGATGATGGACAAACTTGATTATTGCAATTGAGCTAATTAAATTCGACGTTTCAATTTCATAACCGCTTTCAAGAGTTAGCCAGAGTCCGTGCCAGTACCCAGCTCAATTCTTTGTAGGTTAGGTTAAACTTTTGCCCATTTTTTTCAAAATTAATCAAAATTACTTTCGTATTCATTTCAAGCTAGCTAAACTTTGAAACCACAAAACCAAAAATGTCGTTTTCCTTCAAAATGCTTTTACGTAATAAGACTTTAGTGGAGGCTTTGACATGGCTAACATTCCCAATAGGCATTATCGGACTAATCGGAAATATTTTAAGTGCCATTGTTCTAACTCGAAAAGAATTGAAATCTCGAGCTAGCTCAATTATCCTTATAGCTCTGGCCCTATTCGACACGTCTCTAATTCTAACACTGATGGTGTTCTATGGAATCCGACTCTATTCGACTTACTATTGCCCAATCCGATGCGAAAATTCTTCGCATGTTCACTATTATGCGTACATTGGTCACCCAATCAGCAGAACAGGTAAAATTTGGGCGTCAAAATTCTCAGCGTTTTCTAGACAAATCACAAGTTTTGTTGAATTCAAATTTTTAGTGTACACTGGCTCAGTCTACTCAACTGTATTGATCTCAATTGAACGTTATTTTGCAATTTGCTGGCCACTTGAAGCAAGAGGAATGTTGACAGTGACAAGAGCAAAACTAGGGGCCTTGGGGGTCCTTGGCTTTGCGATTCTGATCAATTCTCCACGTTGGATTCGTTGGATTGACTACACGTCGGATAACGATATGAGAACGAGCAAAGGGGAACTTTTAAGGGCCCTGAAAATTAATCAAACCTATCAGGCATACATGCTTTACTATGAAAATATATTTTGGACTATTACGATGTACATTATACCAATTCTTGCCATCGCCATCTTCAACTTTTTGATATGGAAAAAAGTAAGATTTGTAAAAAAAACATTGTAATCCTCGAGTTCTAGCTCAATCACTTTGCAGAGTTCCATAAATCCATAACTTCCATAAATCGGAGTGATTTTTTATTAATTACTTTAATTTTATTGTGTGGATAATTTGCAGATCCGAACTACAAATGCTGCTCGTCGCCGAGAGTTGACTTCAATTCGAAGTACTAGACGTGAAGACGAATCTGCAGCTCTGGATATTTCACTAACCAAAATGTTACTCACAGTTGTGTTTGTATTTGTGACGCTGAATGTCCTAAGTTCTGCCATTGTATTATACGCCATTGCCTCCTTTGGGTCCAAAACATTTTTGTCAGAAGTTTGGAGCAATTTTCCAATACTTGTTAATTCCTCTGTCAATTTTATCATTTACTGTACAATGGGTCAAAATTTTCGACGACAGTTGCTTGAAATGCTCAAAACTTGGCCACTTTTGGGGAAATATTTCCGGGCGGATGTGACTGTGACAGCAGTTACTGTTAGTGGGAACGAATTGGTCGAGTTTGTCAAAAGCAATAATGATTTGTGAAGTAAATCGTGCAATATTTGAAACCTCAAATATTTCAAATGTGTTTTTGAATATGTAACCAACCATCTCATCCAAAGTCTTAATAAACATAAACTCACATGTGATTTTGTCATGCAGTCAGACAAATTAATTAAGTGCTCATTAAAATTAATCGGTTTTGATCAATTGCATAAAGGTCAAGTTGAATTGAACACACAACACACAATTTCCTCAAATTATGTAATACCTAAGTCACAACTCACAACTTGTTTAATTTATGAGATGTACATGCAGAGATTAATTAGAGATCAAAAGGATCTTATTCGCTAGCCGAATACACAATTTTTTCGCCATATTTTGTTCTCATCCTGTTTGTTATAACTTCTCGCCTTATTTTGTGCAATGAAAGGGTGTAAGGAAACACTGCGCCATAATGCATTGTTACTTGGGACATTTGCGGGCATTGCAATCGGAGTAATTTCGGGTCAGTTCATTATGTATTTGATTTTTTGCAATGTGCAAAAGCATTCAAATATTTCATAATTTGCAGATTAATTTCACAATTCACAGGCATAGCCCTCAAATCCTTTCAGCCCAGCAATGAAGTCTTGCTCCTCATCAATTATCCCGGGGAATTATTCATTCGAGCTCTTCAACTGCTAATTCTACCCGCTGTTGCATTCAGCTTAATTTCAGGTAAGCTTTTTTTGGCGAATTCTAGATTTTTGAAATTTTGCTGCCATTGACTGAATGAGTTCACGGAGTTTTTTTAGGATCTGCAAGTCTAAACATTAAAGAGAATGGAATAATTGCAATCAGAACATTTGTGTATTTTTTGGCCACTTCTCTGTTCAACGCTTGCATGGGTATTGTAATTGTGGTGGCCATTAACCCGGGTAGTATGGCCATGCTGGGGCTAAATGCTCAAAATGGGTACTCCAGAAATGATTCTCCAGCGATTTCGGACGAGGTTCTACCACCACAGCCAAGCCTTTTAGAAAATCTGCTGGATTTGGGCAGAAATATTGTTCCAGAAAATATTGTTACGGCTGCCTTTCAACAGGTTGCCGCAATGCTTACAAAATTTTACAATTCACAGCCAGTTCTTGACTTAACTTGGGATTTCATGATTTTAGTCGAGGACAATTTATGAGGTCAAGAAATCCGAAACCGGGTCAGAAATCGTTAAGAAGCTCATAATAGTGTAAGAATTTATTTTAGCCAGTTCTTGCAGAAAATATTTTTGCGAAATAAGCTTGAAAATTAGTTGCACAATTTTGTCAAAGGGACGGCACAAACTATATTGGACTAGTCACACTTTGCTTGGTCTTGGGCTCAATTTTGTCAACATTGGGTGATCGTGTAAAAGTTTTGCTCGAGTTATTCAAAGCTGGAGAACTTTTAGCATCCGAGTGTATGAAAATCATTGTTTGGTAAGAACTGTTGGGTTAATTTTAAAAATTAGAGTTTGGGGACGGGCAAACGCTAAACTAAAAAATGGATTATTTTTTGCAAAGGACAACACCGATCGGAATTGCTAGCATTATCTGCGGGAAAATGTCTGAGGTCGATGACCTCACTCAAACAATGGCGAAACTAGGTTGGCTCATCATGACTGTCAGCATTGGAATTGTTCTCGATCAGTTCATCATCATGCAATTTTTGTACTTTGCATTTCTGAGAAAAAATCCATTCAAATTCTACCTGAATGTACTTCCGGCTGGAATCATGGCATTCATTACAAGATCTTCGTTAGCAGTTTCAAAATCTCAAAATAGTTTTGAGCGACATTTTTGTTCAAAATTTTAGCCGAATCTTGCCTTCCAGATCGCTGTACTAAAATTTGCCATTTTTTTTTTGCAAATCCAGAGCTGCCACTCTACCCGTGAGTCTACGCTGCATGGATGAAAAGGTCAAGGCTGACCCCCGAATCTCCCATTTTGTTCTTCCTCTTGGAGTAACCATAAATCGGAACGGAACTTCGTCGTTCATTGCAGTAGCCTCCATTTTTCTTGCCCAATTGAGTGGAATAACGCTCACGCTATCAAACTATATTTCCATTGCGTATGATACAATTAGAATTTCTTTTCCTCATTTTGCGAAATTTTAATGACTTTCTAATTGCTCAACGTTATAATAGTTTGACCGCGACCGCAATGAGCGTGGCCGCCGCTGGACCAAGTGGTTCTCTCTTTGTTCTCCAAAGTCTTGGGATTCCAGCCTCGGAAATCGCCCTCCTTTTTACAATTGATTGGCTGCTGTAAGTCGAGTGCAAATTTCGACAAAGTCGTTAAGTTTTATTGGCTAGCTTCGTCAACATTCCATTGTTTTTGATTTTTATTTCAGAGATAGACTTCGTACAATGAACAATGTGCTCGGCGATTGTTACTCCGCTGCAATTATTGAACATTTGTCAAAACCAAAACCGCCGAAGATTGAAATTGATTCAGTAGAATAAACTTGTTAGTTGCGAAATAATTTCGTTTTATTTCTGACCTCATTCAAATTAGTCAAATCCAATAATCCTATTCCTATGTAATCAATGCATGTTTTGTTTTCAACTGAAATACGTTGCACGCAAAAGTATGCCAAATTCCCAACATGACGGACAACTAAAAGTCCCGATTCTTTGAAGTACGTAGCGATAAAGGAATCTATCGGGAACGGGATTCAGATTTCAGACTCAGTTCGTTAATCTCTTCGATTGATAATGTCGACCAAACGTCCTTTGAATTTTAAATTTCTCTAGAAATGCGTAGGCATAAAATCATCAAAACCCTCTTCAGAATTTATAATCTGCTGGGCTATCTTGCTATCTGTTTTCTGCTCCTGCAATAAAACCCAAATGGATTTGATGCAGGTGCAGGTGTTAGGTCATCAAATGCCGAATGCAAATAAACATCTCAAAATCAATCAATCCGTCAACTGGTTCATGTTTGCGCACTTTGCACACTAAAAATTGGACGACTAGAATAAATGTCTGTGATTCAAGGGAATTTTTTTAACGCCCATTTGCGCTTGCGACGACTGAACTGACTGACTTTTGACTTTATCAAACTTAAAGTTGATTCTGGCTGTCTCTGGCAAGTTGTCAAATATTTGCCAAGTCAAAAGTCAAAGTTCTCAGCAAAATGTACTGGCGTAAATATATTTTGCTAGTCGCCTTTTTGACTTTGACCACCATGGACACAAGGACTCTTGGCTCGCCGCAAACGTAAGCAAAAGCATTCGTATATCACATTTTCGCAAAATTCGGACAACTTTTTTTGTAAAATTTATCACATTTTCGCAAAATTCGGACAATTTTTTTTGTAAAATTTTCAGCCAAGGAAGAGTCCAAGTGTACGATATTAAGACGACTTGGAACAATGTCTCTCTTCCCCCTGAGGAAACCATCACGTTGTCCTTGAGCACAAGCATTGAATTCCCAAGCAATGAGTACCAACTGGTGATCGGCGTCACAGCGCCATTCTTTAACGACCCCATAATCCCAGACGATACTCCCGATGAAACCATGTGGGAGTTATGGGAGTACGAAGTTGTCGAATTGTTTTTGCTCGGCTCCGACGACCACTACTTGGAAATCGAACTTTCTCCCAAGGGACAATACCTCCTTTTAGAATTGAAAGGTTATCGCAAAGTCATCCGCGATAAAATGCCGCTCTACAAAGCCAACTACGTGGCAGAAATCGATCCGACAACGCGTCGTTGGAGTGGACGAGCCGTCATCCCAAACTGCTATTTGCCGCCGAACGTCCAAAAATTTAATGCCTACGCGATTCACGGAACGAATCCAAATCGAGTTTATAAATCATTATTTCCGGTCTCTCAGGATGACTTTGAAGATCCAGACTTTCATCGGTTGGAATACTTTGAGCCGATTGATTTCAAGAGTTTATTTCCTTCTGACCCAGAACCGGAAACATCATCACCCCCGGCAGAGCCAAAGCCAATACAATCCCAGACAGCGTCTCCAACAAGAGATAACCAAGACAATAATGGCGCTTTGAAATCACCGGGAATTAATTTAGCACTTTTAATTTTCTTTGTAATTTCAGGGATTATGTTCTCAATGTTTTGAATAAAATAGTACAAAGAATAATTTTTGTGACAATTTAATTACTGAAAGAAAACTCACTAAACGATTGATTTTTCCAACAAAGACTTATTTTCTGGAAAGCCCGAATTGAGCCCTGTCTGTGCTATCCTGGAAAAAATTCCGGATGGTTAGAGAATTCTGTGCACTTCTCGATATACCTAGGCCTTCTTTGATGTGCACGGTCATTGCTCGGTCACTGTAATTTCTCAATTAACTAGTGAAAAATTGACTTTCGATAATCAGTTACTCCTGGACCACCCTACCAGCATATAGAACGTTTCGAGTCAACCTGATTGGTCGACCGACGAGGACACGTGAGCTCACGTGACTTGCGATTAGT
>JAQGCM010000756.1:0-20745 GCA_034699705.1 Hymenaphorura dentifera
TCCAATTTGGTTGGGGTGGCCTGCTTATCATTGAGGCCAGATGATTTCTTCAAGTAACTTTCCAAAGACCTATAGATAAAAGGGGCCTTAGGTTGGTCCTTACAATTTTGAGTTGGCAAGAAGTGCTGTTTTTGATTTGATTTTACAATTCCTTGCATCAAAGCGATCGCAATCAGGGCTTCACTCGAATATAAAAAAAAGTCCACCAATAAAAATCTCAGCCTAGTCATTACTTCAACCCTTAATTCATTTAATTCAAATTTCAAATTCAAAACTTTGAGACATGAAGTAGGAATGATAACCTTTAGCTAAAGATTTGGTGCGGTTAATCTGATTTGATTGGAGTGCAATTGTAATTGTAATAATGTGTTAATTGCAAATGGTAAATAGTGGAAAGAAAGAGATGAGTTGAATTGTATTGTTTGAGTCTGGGCAGATCTGGATGGAATTGAAGGGAGGTGTGGGCGTTGCGGCTTGGTCTTCAGAAGCACACCTCTTGGCGTATGGAAGCGTTGTTTAGGGCTGAGGTTGGGCCAATGGGAAGGAGAGCACTTGTCTGGGTGCGAACTGACGCTGCGTTTTACCTGTCCAGCGTCGTGCAATGAAAGCAATGAGGCAATGAGAGGCAGGTGGGACTACACTTTTGACTTTAGATTAAACTCACCTCACTCACAAACTCACGAAGCACTCAGGGCTCTTTCTTTTTTTCCAACTCATTTAACCCGAGCCTTCCTCACTCACAAGACTCAGTGTCATCTTCAACCGCGCTCAACCTCACACCAATCCTCCTAAGTCTCCTAAGTCTTCTCCTAAGGACCCTTTCAATCCTAATCGAATAACAATCATCAAACATAGTACTGAGTCTGCCGGTGCCGGTAGGGAATTTTTCAACTTCTAAGAGTCTAAATTGCACTACGAATCATCGAAAGTTTGGAAAGTGTGTCAACAAAAGTGGAGTTCGATTTTTGGATTTGGAAATGCTTCTTACTTTGGTTGCAGTGAACGAGCTGAGGGTTGAAGAGTTGAACTAAGGAGAAAGCAAAGTGAAAGTAACTGTTTGTGAGGGAGAAATTGCTCAAGAGGTTGACTTGTGATTTTCTCATGCTGATGGTTGTAGAAAACTCATCGAGCCAAGGAAGGCTGCAACAGCTGAGCCAGAGAAAAAGTTGTTGGGACATGGAATTCCCATCATCTCTCCAGTCCAGTGTCTCAATCCCAACTTCCTCAGGTAAAAGACTCAATTTGACATTTTAGCAACAGATCGTCTTCAATTTTATATACTGCTAAAGTGGACTGTGGATTTTTTAAGTCCAGGAAGTGCAAACCTAGCAAACCTACAAAAGTTTACGGGCAGTGAAAGAAATCTCGATCCTTTGGGGTTGAGTATTTTTTTCGACTTAGAAAATGAACATATCTGTTCTCTTAACTAGAGAATTGAAACGAAACAAAAATTATTCTATAGCTGGTCTCGAGAAATTACTTGCAATTAGGATTGCCTTGCGTGTAGTTTAATAAAAAAAATACGAAATGCAAAAGTGGACTTCTAAACAGTTCATTCTCCATCCAATTTTCAAAAGTTGTCTTTGATTATTATTGATTATGGCCTAAATGTAGTTTTATTAAATTATAAGGCATGAGCCGAGCAAAGGTGAGAACGTGGAAATACTATGTGAAAACTTGTAGTACTCTGCTCTGTGTAAGCAAGGGTAGACTCGAAAGAGCAAAATCGTTTAATAACCGAGGAAGTTGATAAAGTTGAATGATGACGCTATAGCGTGCTAGACTGTGCGAATTTATTTTAATTACATAGTTTACTTTACACAAGTTGACTTTCATGAGTGCCCAGCCAGCCGACCATTTTCGCAGGACTCAGTCTATCTACAATTTGGACAAGAAACGCAATTAGACAACTATCATGGCGAAACTAATCAAATCCAAGTTTTTAGACAATGCAATGAAAGAGTCGCCATCCAAATCCGACACATTTTTATGTCTGTATTGTTAATTTGATGGCTTTCGGATTTGAGGGATGAAATTTCTTGCACGCAATAACCAAATTTTTAAACCACAGTGCAGTCGTAGAGGCTTGACAAAAAAATTCAGCTTAAGGCAATCAAAATATTTGAACATTTTTTAATTCGCAAAAATAGGAGACCACAAACTCTACATATATTGGTTCTATTCTAAAACAGTTTCATGAGTGCGAATCTTGACTTCACAAATTCATAAAGTTTTTAGAGTATTAACTAATTAGCATTCAGCTCAGTTTGTTCAGGTTATGAATTTGGTGTAAATATGAAAACGTTTGGCACGATTTTTCCCATACAAGCAGACAAGAAAAATGAACTCACGATTTGCTTAAAAATGCGTGCGAAACTCTAATTCCCAAGGTTTAAAAAGTAAGTCATTTTATTTGCAATTAGTCTGAGCAGCAATGAAACTTGTTTTAGTGTGAATTGCCACGCCAAGAAAGAGGATATCTATGTATGTACTTACGTATGCAGGCATGCATATAAAACTCTTAATATCTGTGATTACGAATTGACTTTTGGTCTTTGCTAATTTTTTCAAATGCAGTTTAGCCATAACTGTTACTGTTCTGTGTTTGAATAAGGTGTTTAGGAGGTCGCTCGCTTGCTCAGGTAGGTTTCTGTAAACAAATTATAAAGAAGGCAGGCAGACAAAATGATTGTTGTATTGCTATTCAATTTATTTTTTGAATAACTCATTGGCTCCAAACTATTGTTCCTTTCTTAGACGTGAGGCATTAAATACTACATTGTATAAATTTAATATTTCAACTATAAAAGCAAAGCAAGGACTACGTAGTATTAAACGAGATACGTATTTATGAGCCGAAACCACATTTGAGATTTAGATTGGGTGTTCGTTTTTATGGACACTAAATAGTCAACACTTTTGCATTCTGCTTATTCAATTATGCCAAAGAGGAAGTAATTCTTCAAATAATAATTCATGCAGCTACGGCTACAAGTATGAAATAAGCAAACCCAAGTAGAAGTAAGTAGTGACTGTGACTGTGACTGTGGCTAGTGGCAGTCAATCACGGTCGTTAAGTTATCCTCATTTTTATTATTGACTGCCTTGGACTCATAGAGAGCAGGTAAAAAAAGAGTTAAGGAGATTCTGCTTGCTACGAGTGCGAGTAGCATGTACTTTGAGATTGCAAGAAATAATTGATATTGTTGGAAAGCAGAGATTGTATGTACTACGGCGCGGCGCAACCACAGCTCAAATCAACTCAATAAAATACAATACCATACAATATACAACAAGTTTCCTTGTTAGGAATATTTGCAATTTGCAATTTGGGAATTTGGGATTCATGCATTATCGAGTTCTGCTAGTAGTAAAGTTATAACCCATTATTATTGGCTGAGAAGGAAACCAAGGAGAAGTTTACACTTAATCATGCAATAATCATATAAAATAATGAATGCAACAATTTATTCTTCACTGCAAAATTGAGTAAATTGAGTCCACGTATTTGTTGCATAACTTGGGATCTTGCGTGCTGTGCTGCTTGAAATTTTTTTGCCGATCATCTGTAAAGAGAAGATTTCATTTTTTGTATAAAAACTAATTTTTTTCATATTCTTCTTCTATCATTTGTGAAGTTTAAATTTTTATTTAGTGAGCTGGTGTTGAATATTATTGCTTTAGCATTGTCAGCCAGTAAAGCATTCAGTTATAGCCCTCCTTGAAATTTGAGATGGCCGGCCGGATATATTAAAAATTTCCTTTCGAGTTTTTCAAGGGGTTAACATTGTGGAAGAGCGAAAAAATTCACACTATTTGATAGAATTTCGCCGTAAACGTTGGCTTCAGGATTATTAAATTTAGTATTACTCGCAAAAAGTGCAATTTTTTAAAAATTTTGGCTCCAATTGTGTGCAAAAATGAATAAAAAATATATTGCAAAAAATAGGGCTTTTAAGACGGAATAATCATTTAGCGATATTATTCCAATTAGAATTTAGTGAGCGCAGGTAGGTACTACCTGACGACCCGAGAAAAGAAGGGAAGGATTTAAAATTAAAAAGTGCAAAAGTACAATTGTATTGTTTCTTTCCACATGTGGATCGTGGGTATGTAAGTTTCGATTGATTTTAATTACCAGGTTGAAAGAGCATGCCTTTGCTCTCAAAAAGTACGTCGTGCTCAGACACAACCACCGCGGGAGTGAAAGTCCAAATTATAAATTAAAGAAAATTTAAATTCAATAGAATCTGCACGGGGCAGTGCAGTGAAACTGAAACTCCCCGAGTGGTGGTCGTACTTTACATTTTCGTTTAATAAATTAGTATTAAATGCGTAATTTCACTTAAATTCAAAGAGGCAAGTACTGGACGTACGCACAAGTTTGTTTTTTGTACCAAGGGCTGTCCCGAAAAAGAACTTATTACGGGCCCGCCCTACAAACTGAAGAACCGTTTTTATTAATTAATGAGCTTTTACGTACTTGCCACGGGAAGTTACATTAGCTCCTAGATACAAACCCTAATTTCACCATTGAATTACGAATTTGCTCAATTCCAAACAATACAAAATGCAAAGCAAAGCAAAGATCTCCCTGTCTCGCAGAACCTCACAAAAGTTAAACTTGATAAAAATTAAAATTAAATTGTCGTCAAGTACAAATACATTATAGTTAGTTAGCAAAGAGTATGTAGTTCCAAGTTTGTCTTGTGACCTGATCCCAATGTTTGCCCTAGCCAACCTCAGGTTTTTGTCATTGAATTTGTGAGGAAGCTTATATTATTTGCCTTTACTCAAAGAGTTTCACTATGTGAAAAATCACACATTCATTATTCATGTCCAAATGTGGATGGAAGACGACGCGATTTTATCAACTATCATCATTCGAACACATGGTGTGATGTGTTGCTAAACCTTGAATGTCTACCCTAACCCTTCCAGCCCAAAGTTGTAGTGTACAATACTTGAAAAGTTTGCCATGATCACAAGCAATTAACAACAACGATTCACGCAATAGTGGCAGTGCTTGGACAATAAAAATCCTCTAATTGCTCTTGGGCCCTTTCCATCATTCCGGACATCGTCCACATGACACATTTGCAAGCAGTGTAATTTATAATGGATTTCTTCAAGCTTTTTTTTGAAAAATTCCGAAGGAAAGGAATGACTCTTAAGCACAGCCCAAACATTTTTGTATTGACGAATGAAATCCTAACAACAATAAACAAGCACAAATGCAAAAATCCATAAAAATATTGAGCGAGGCGAAATTATAAATTATTGGCGATTGATTTTTCGGGCTAAACAGTAAGTATCATAAGTCAGGTGAATTAAAAATCCACTTAAATTCTAATCAAACTCAGCACAGCACATCAAAATAAAGGTGAAAGCCAAATGGAAGTCTTAGTCTTAGTCTCAATGCGGAATTCATTGCCCATTCACTCTGAAACTTTTTTCTGTTTATTGCCTTATTATAATCTGGCACACGCTTCCTTCGTTTTATTGCAAAAAATTAAGTACGCCCTCATTAATTGATATCAGTTTTCTAAATACTCAATCGCAGTTTTCGCCAAAAGCCCCTGTTAAATCTTTAGCTGAGGCAGTAGAAAACAATAGTGAAATTCTAGTAAGACAATTTTGTTGCCCCTTATGAAAATAAATATTAGGGAGTTGGGGCAGCATGACGTAGAACTAAAACTTAAGACGTAAAACGTAAAAATAACACTACGAGTATAGGCAAAAATAAAGTTTACGTCGTAAGTTTTAGTTTTACGTCAAGTTGCCCCAACTCCCTATTAGTTAGAAAGTAGTGTAAAGAGAAACTTAAAATAATTTTAGTCCAGCAGCCCGCGACCGCGAGTCGTAGTCGTAAATGTATCAATAAATTATGATTGACGTCCGCAGTTTAAATGTTTTCACTTTGCACTTTGGGTCTCTGGGGTTAGCCAGTCAGCCGATAACCGACCAAGGTACGTTTGACAGTGGAGCACACATAAAGAATTTTAGGACATGAACCAATAAATAATGTAATGGATTTTTTGTAAGGGACCTTAAATAATGCTAATATTTAATATTCGGCATTACCAATGCCGAAAGCGAGCCCGAAGTTGAAGTTGGAATAGTAATAAGAGGAAATTAATTAAAATATTAGAACACAATATCAGGGAACCGGTAATGGCGTTTTGGATGGTTGGGTAATGTTTGGGATTTCCGGACTCGCAAAAAACTTAAGCACCGCTAATTTATTTACATCTTGAGTGTATAAATTATTGCAACAGTACATTAAATGTATCCATAAAAGGATTAAAAAATTTACAAAGAACAAAAACGTAGCTTGTGCTCAACGTGGTGGGCTCGACTCGGTCGGGCGTCGGGCTCCAAAGTCTAATCCTGAATACTTAAATATGGCATTAGACGCAGACGGGTACGGGTAGATTTCTTATACTTTCAGTAAGTCTATAGAACGGAGGCCAATACCTGGCCCGCACCTGTGTAGCGCAGTTTTGATTTACCTTTTCTTAATTGCTTCAGACATTGTTAAATAATTGAGGATTTATTCTCCGCAGTACCTCCCACTCCCGAAGGCTTCATTGTCATCATTGTTGTAGTTTAAGTTTAAGTCATCCCTTCACATTCAACAATTAGTCAACAATTGACTAATTGGTTTCCTTAAACTAAACTTGATTATTTAATTGTTTCAGTTCAAATGACACCACATCAACTGAGAGATTTGTACACGGGAGTGGCTAGTGGAGGGGGCGGTGGGAGTGGAATGGTTGGAGCCGGCGTCCACGGTTTAAGTTCATTTGGAAGTCCACTCGGACCGAATCCCAGACTTTTGGACTTGTCATCTGTGTCACCACTTCGCTACGGACTTCGGCCTTATGATCTCGCTCAGCAAATGCTTCAGCAGCAGGGAGCTGTCTCAAAACTTCTCGGTGAGTCCAATCTTTTTCTATTTCCATGCTATTCTACTCTTCATTTCATCTTCTCATTGTTGTCACCAATTTTTTAACTTCTAAACGATCCATGGTCCTCGTTCTCCACCTCGTCGTTCTCAGCGTCTTCGTCGTCGTCGTCTGCTTTCTTTTTGTTCTTTAATGAGTGACTGACTGGAGGAACTGAAGTGCTTTTCACAATTATACATATTTTGACAATAACACTTTCGTGTCGATGTCAACCCTGATAGAAGTTTTTACTGCTCGTTTTCTCATCCAGTCTCAACTTATTACGTCCTGCTCAGTTCTTGTCATTGTCGCCCGCCCGACCAAAGTCTCAATAATGTCAACCTGGGTTGAGGAGCTTCTCATGTCCTCATTTTCGGAGGGGGAAAAAGATTCCAACCTTACCTAAACAGTCCGATTTTAGGAAAGTGGAAGTCAGAAAATGATCAGTTGGTCAAAAACTGGAATGGTGGGGGTTTGAAACCCTACATAGATTCCATGAGCGCGAACGCCACTCTAAAAAACGGAACAAAAAGTCTCAAAGTCTCCGTTTAATGACTTGCTCCCTATCTTTGTCTTTCATTCTCTTCACCTCACGGGATATCATAATCTTTATATTCTGTTTTACGGAACCAGCGCTCTGACAATGAACATGCCTTCAGATTAATGTCAATTCAGGTACACGTTTCCAAAGGAAAAGCCTCCAAACTGAAACTGGAAAGATAAAATTTGCACCGCTCAATTTGAAAATTAAAAAAATTTGGAAATCCTGGCACAGAAATCTTTGAAAAAAAGCAAAGATTTAGGTCCTACGTTGAGCTGAGGTCTCTATTGTTTAAAAAGCTAGAGTAGAGTAGAGTTGACTCCTCATGAAGAGGAATCATGAATGAATGAGTGAATAAAATGAGTGACAAAAATAAGGTCAGTCCTTGTTCATTACCGATGTTACGAACGACTACCACGTCTCGTCGTTCTTCTCTTATTCTCTTCGCCTTGATTTCTATCAGTGAAACAAACTTTATATTAATAATTACGAATGATTCCAATGACTCTTGGAGGAGTCGTGTTTCTTATTATTGATGAGTTGTGATCAAATCAAATGGGGTGATGGTGAGCTCTGAGCTTGGCTCCAACAGCTTGTGGCATATTAATTGGATGCGAGTGAATCCTCGATACACTCTGTTCACACTTTCATTCCAGCTCTTAAATCGTATGCATTTGAATTTGAACGTGGACTGGATCGAACCATCGAATCGAACAATGAGAAGAAGATTTTTTTTTCAATCAACCAATTAGATGCAATATTAATGTACAAAAGCAAATTACGACTACGACTCGCTGGTCGCTGCTCGTCTCTGCTCTGCTTGTATGGCATGGATCTAGTAAAATCATTTTGGATTAAGTAGCACGTCAATCATTTCGATCAATTCTTTTTGACATTACATGACGTGGACGTGACACTCTGAGACTTATTTTTTTTTGCCTTGTTATTTTAAAAGCAAGCAGCAGCTAGCTTCCACGGCTCTCCACGGCCCATTTGATTCAAACCAAGATTCAACAAGTTGGTCAACAACGCTATTCCTCTATAAAAATTTTCGTTTGCTAATTCTCACATCTCACTGTGGAAAGCAGAATTACTAAATGTATCAATTAAACTCTAATTTGTTGCATTTGTTCTTGGTCATGAATTGTCCTACATTCATTGCACTGCATTGCATACATACAAGTACTAAATATTCAGTTCAAGTCGCCTGTCTCACCGAAATATTTTGTTCTGAGATAATTTAACACCTCGGCCGGTAAAACACACCATTCCATTCATACTCACGCATTCCAGAAATTTTCAAGTGCGATAATTTCAAGTTTTCTACTAGATAGCTGGGAAGACCTGAGCTATTTTTTTCACAGCAAAGCAACAACAACAGCAGCACGGCACTTTTCTCTAAAGAAGTTGTATGATCCGACCCAAGCTACTAAAACTTCTAAATTGCAAAGCGTCACAGGAAAAAGCTTTTATCTAATCGATAAAATTCCTTGGGGGATGACAATGAATTAAATTAACGATTTTCACCACAGCAATTACACATTCACATTACTCACATACATACTACTTATTTGAATTTGGCCTGGAGTTAAAATAATTAGTAGTTGACTTAAGATGACTGCACTGCACTGCCCTGCACTTGCTGACACGTTGGCTGTTCAACTTTTACATGGTACATGGTTCATCGTCATGTCCATGTCTGGTGAAGGTGTTGTGCCTGTGCCCTGCCATCAAAGCAACGTACGTGTAAATTAAGTCAATGTGTGATATTTGCGTTCGCGCACGCAGTGTTAGTGAAATGAAATTATTTTTTGGCCGGCCATGTTTCCAAAACAACAAATTAAACTCAGCTTAGTTGTTTGGCCTGGCCTGACTGCAGTGCAGTGCAGGGCACGGAGTTGACGATATAAACATGGAACTGGACAGGTGATGCAAATTTTCATTGTCGCTCTCATGCTCCAACCAACAACTTGGCGTAAAAGAGTGTTACAACACAAAGTGCAATTACTATGCGGGCATAGAAAAAAACCGGTTCTGCTCTCGTAGTCTCGTCGCGTCGTCCAGTTCTTATTTCATTTAGAAATGGAAATAGATAAATTTCACTTCACAGTACTTGCATACGTTGCATTGCACGGCTCTGAATGTGGAGATTTGAAGACAGAGACAGACACATTTTTGTCATTTATATTGCACTGCATTACATTACATTGGAGCAGCTAAAGGAAATCATGCATGCATTGCATTTAGTACGACAGAGAACAAAATGAACCAGAACACCTCTGTTCAACTTCAACAAATCCTTTGATTCTCCGTAATTCCATCTTTGGAAGGACAAAGTGCTCTGTTTTATGTCAGGTGAGGGCAAGGCCATTCAGGAAATGAAGCTTGTAAATATATAATTGCAGGATAAAAATCTGTAATTAGTACTTAAATACTCGCTCAGCTTTGAGGTAATTGCCATTTGAAATCAGCCGAGCCAGCCAAGAGATCCACTACTAGTAGTTCGTGCTTTTTTATGTTGTCTCCTCTGACCAGACTTTTCCAAAGAAACCCATAAAAGTCAGTCTGCTGTTTCAAAAATGTGTAAAAAGTACATTGTTAAAATTTGTTAATTGTGTACGGACATTGTGTTTGGTTTGCTAATAAAACGCATGTGGACTTTGTCTGTTTATGCGCTAATAAGTAAGTAGAGTACTTGACGGGAAAGCGCTTTCCTTGAGACTTGAGAGGAAACATTGCATTATTGCACAGCACAGCATTAAAAAACGGAGAATGGGATGAGCGAGTCAGTCAATTGTTTGACTTCCTTAGGAAATTCCAGACGCATTTATCTTTTTTTAAGTCCCTTAAAGACCATCACCTTGCCAGTTGCAGGCAAAGGCCTTTGCCTTGCCTCACATTAGTCAATACTTACTGGGATAATAATGTTTCAACCTTTGTTGTAAAAGATCTGTAAAAGTGTGAAGATTTATGAGTGGATTTGTTTCTTTTGTTTCCTCTTGAAGGGGGGAGAAAGTGGACATGGCGTGGTGCCAGTGCCAGGCAGGCAGGCAGGGCAGTCAGTTTAAGGTTCATTTATGGCTATGCTGCTCTGTCATGCTCTTGTACCCTGCACTGTACACACAACTCATTTAAGTTCGGGTAAACATTGAAACAGTTTTCAATTTATGGGCAAACGAAAGCATCGCAAGGCAAGGGGTGAGAGCAGTGAGTGTTAGAAAGGCAAGAATAATTTATGTGGTCACTCAATTAAAGTATAGCCTAACCATTCATTGCTTCCTCGAACCGGCCGACCGACCGACGACGTGAGAAGTCCCAGTCAGTCCCAAGTCCCAATCGAATAAAAAAAAAACTGGATCTGATGGAACCTTCGTTTAGTGAAAAAGACCCAGCTAGCTACTTACTGCTGCTCCAGGCATTCTCCCACTCATCAAAGAGTATCAAACTCAAACTCTTCAATTTCATTTATAAATTTTTTAAACAAATTCAGAAGTTTAACCCTCGGAGGCTTCTGGGTTCTCAATCTTTCCCGTCCATCGGCTCCGCTAATGCGTTTAAGTTTTAAAATCAAAAGGGGGGATTGACTACGACTGGGGGGAGTCATAAACACATACGTGTGTTGCTCTTGCAATCATGTGGATATAATAATCGCGCGTAATCGTATAAGCGGTGGTCGGTCGTCTCTCTCGCTCTGACTGAATAGAGGAAAGGGTTGATTGTTGATATGAATGTCTGTCTACCTACCTGTCTGTGTGGCATCGCATCATGTAATTAATTAACGAGAGTTATGCATGTTCAAAATTTAATGAATAGGGAAGTGATGGGTGATCCCATTTGGAGGACAAGAGAATCAAAAGAACGGTGCCTTTTTTTAGTTGTAGGTGCCTGCCTCTGCCGCTGTTTCTTTATATGGAACTTGTGCAGTTATCCGTTTACTTTTTACCACTCCGTACTTATTTGCTCTGAGTTTGTCCGCCAACTCGTCAACCGGGTCTTTTGTTTGCCAACTAACTAATTTGCTATTAATGAATTCAATCGTACATACATACGTTACTGACATGGACGCAGTGTTTCAATTTTTTTCTCTCTTTTTCTCTAGGGTCTCTGCGACCACCCGGGATAATCGGGGGAAGTAAGCCTAAAGTAGCCACTCCAACCGTCGTGGCTAAAATTGAACAGTACAAGAGAGAAAACCCAACCATTTTTGCTTGGGAAATTCGGGAACGACTCATCTCTGAAGGTAAACGAGTCTCATTATCTTTTCTTCGCTGCTCTGCTATGCTCTGACTCTGAGCATTTAATATCACTTGCAAATTCCAATTACAGAAACAACGTGGTTGTGCGATGAAGTGATGAGCATTTACATTTGTAAGGTTTTTGGATGAGTAGAGTCGTCGTCGTCGTGTTTATGTAAAGTTTGCTTTTGAATTGCACAATGCACTTTTCCACACCTACCTGCCTACATTACATAGCTTGTCTTTTGGTCATGCCTTTGCTAGTTCATTCGGCCCTTCTTCATTTGATGATGCGAATTATTAGTCACATAAAACTTTTGAGCTTGTATAGAAATCCATTAAGGGATTTTGTTGTTTGGTTGACTCGACTCGACTCGATTGGAACTTGTTTCATTTCTCTTTCCAGTTTACACACATACTCACTTGTACAACTTAAACAAAAGCAATCAAATTCAAACACCTTCATCTCATCCTTTAGTGACAATAATTATTGGCATTTGTGGTCAAATAACACAATCCTACACTAGCAAGGCAAAGCGACGACAACAAAAACTAAAAACCAAACTCCCAATTATGAGCAAAGGGTGAAGGCGAGGGCTACAGGACTAGTGCTAGTAGGTTTTCATTCAATTCTCTCAATGAAGTCGTCAGACAGCAGGAGTCGTCGGAGTCACCTTTGCATTTTTTTTATTCTCATTATCTGTCAAAATTAAATCTGAGGTGCTAGGTGATTATGTGTTTACAATCAAATCCGAAAGTCCATTCTGGAAGTCCAAGTAGAATACAAATGCTACTTTAATTACCAAATGATTAATTAGTTGCCCAAAATTTCACTTGAGGAAGATAAGGGGTTGGTTTGGTGATCAACTCCTACAATTCAGCAGTTATCTCTTTATAAATTGCTTATATTTGCAATTTAACTTCTTAAATTCACATTCACTGTGGCAGAGGTGCACACGGACGTACTCACGTTGCGTTGGTTGGTTTATCCCATATTCAATGGTCAGTCTTAGTTTCTGAGGTGAGGTAATGTGTTGACGTGTTACCTGTAATGTCCTCTGCTATCTGAGCCCGTAAATCAGACCCAGCCCGACCCTAAGCCATTGCATTCGTTGGGTTGCTACAAAAAAGTTTATGCAAGCGCATAAGTCCAGTAATTATAGAGAATGTTTTAGAGCCCATTAACGAGATTTGAGATGAAGGAATCACTCAGCCAAGACAATTTGCATCCAGCCACAGCCGCAGTACAATTACATTATGGGGCTGAGACTGGCTGAGGAACCTGCCGTGCAGTGCCATGCCGTGCTGGCAGCCAAGTTAAATCTTCCACTAACTGAGTGAGAGAATAAGGTGACTAAAGTAAAGTATCATGTGTGTTTGTGTGTGGATGTGGATGTGGATCTCTCAATAAATCAGTCCATTCCTTGCGAGCGACGATATTCGAGTGGTCGCTAAGGGTGTGGCGGTCAAAGAGGTAAGGTAAAGGGAGCGGCTCAATGACAACCTGAAGCTGACACGAAAGGTGTTTTAGTCTCACACAGCCACTAAGATAACCAACCAACCAACTCAGCCAACAATGATGAATCGCTCAACTATCGAACCAAACCAACTTTGTTTCCACACATTTCTCCATTTCTTCTCAACTTTCAAACCTCTTTCTCCTCAATTTTCAAAACAATTTGTTTCCAATTTTTTCTCACATTTTTGTGAGCTGAATGAAGGGCTAAGGGAGGACGCTTGATTCCGTCATTTTGGGAATTTGATTGGAGTTTTGGGAAGCACAAAGCACTTGAATGAATGAGAATGAAGCAAAAGTGGCCGTAGTGAGTCACAAGTCACTTGCATGTGCTGTGCATGCAAGCAAGCTTGACTTGCTCGCTCGCATGCCAGACCTGGCTTGTTGATCATATCGCAACTTAATCGCGTTTCTCAAGTGTCGAGTTCCTAATAAAAATCTCATTCACAAACATTTTTATTCTCTGACTACCTCACGTACCTCTTCAATTACTTCCTTCAAGTTCAGGTTACTCACTACTACTAGGAGTAGAAGTCAACCCTCTCTGCGCTTCTTGAAACTTGCATGCTTCGGTTTCCGCAACTAAACGTTGTTCCGAGGGGAAAGGAAATGGAAATGACATTTTTATTTCGTGTTTTAATTAAACTCCGGCGATGCGAACTTCTGACCAGTTTTTTTTCAACCAACCCTACGTGGAGAATTTAGAGCGAATCGTGCGGCCGTTTTCGGTTGGTTCCTGGTCTTGATAGAAATTGGTCGAAAATTTTTCTTTAATCAAATAAAAATTTCCAGATCACTGCTGTAGTCTGATTCTTAAATGCTTAACAATTTTTTCACCCCTTTCTTAATAAAATTATTCCACGAAAACGTGTTTGGAGAAAGTATGTGCACCGCGTGTCCTGGAATCCGCGTTTTCTTCATGATTTGCCAAAATAATAAATTGTGGGTTCTTTGAAGATGGCATACAATTAAATATTGCAGAAGCTACACGTAGCTCCTTAAAAATAATGTTTATTAGCTAAAGCCACGGCTCGCCAGTAGTCCTTCCTCTTCGTCGATAGTAATTATGGATTGATGAATTAATGTATTTGCATTGTTCATTTGCTCTAACTCAGACCGACAGCGACAGGGACTTTTGCACAGTTCTTATGAGCAAATTCTAAAATTCCCAATGTCTACTCATTTATTTTGCAAAGTGTGAGACAAAAACTAAGCTAACTCAGCAGCTACGCTGTCTTGATGAGTAAATATATGCTTGAACATTATTTGCAATTTTCATTATTTTTTATTCTGAGTAATGACTCCCTACGTTTCGTTACGGTTACTGTTTCTGCCCGGCATTTTATATTTGCGAGTTTAGGTCTGGTGGCTGGTCTAGGCCGTCTAGGTGCAGGGAAGTTGAGCAAGTTGGGTGCTGGGTTGAAAACTAAGAATACCCGGGTGACTTGTTGGCTTGGCTTGGCACTGTGGGTTGATCTCGTCGTGAATTTATTAACGAGTTACACGTCAGAGACATTAAGATTTCCTGCCGCTCAAGGCGACGGTTTATCAGTGGACGGAATCAGCCATTTCGATTAAAAATACAAGTCTTTATCCTTCGATTCGTTGACTACCACCTACCTCGCTTGCCCGACTTATTGAGCTTTGCCTTATTATTGTTCCGAGACCACAAAATCCTCATGAATATCAAATGACCATGAGGAAGTGACACGATGTCCGCTGGCGCTGCGGAAAAAAAATATACTTAAAAATGCTAAAGCATCAACTCTACCCGGCCCTGCCTTTTTCTATTCTTTTTGCCCGGCCGGCCGTCCGTCCGCCGTCCGTAGTCTATTCTACTCTATCAACACACCTCCTTGTCTCATCTAAAACTTGCATACGCTTACGTCGTCGTCGTCCCAGTTGAGCACTTGAGAGTGTCATTTATTTTTAATTAGTTTGTCAGTCTTTTTTCTCCAACTTTGTCAGAAATTAACATGTATGTTAGAACTAGAGTCAGAACCAACCTTGGCATGTTTATAAGCCGTACTTAAACTCTTTGAGCTTTGTCTACCTGCAATAATTATTAAGTTTTGGTGATGACTACATCATCATCACCAAAAACCAGGACAAAACACAAGCACGCACATTAAAACTCTACGCTTACACAGCACAGACCAGGCTCAGACCCCAGACCAGAGAGTGTCGTTCTGGTCATGGAAATTCCTCTCTGTCGCCCTGTTTGCACTTGGTCTTAGCGACTCCATGACAGTAAATAAGTTAAGAGTCAGACCCGGACGACCACAAAAAAATTGTCACCCACCTTATACATTATTATGGTCCGAAATATTCCAAATCCTGGGTTAACTTATGCAAGACGACAAAAGTCACCCCAGCAGTCGAAATTCGAAATGGATTCTGTGCTGTAAATTGACTATTCATTTAGATATTTCTTATCATTAGCCAATCCTTCCTTCAACCTGCTGGAGGTGGTGTTAATGGACAAACCAAATTTTAAATTCCTTGACTTATTTTATTAGCCTGTGCACGCACGCATGCTCGCCAACCAAGCTCAGCTCAGCACTTGGCCAGTGCACGACGAGAACAATCAAAAGCAATCAGCAGAGACAGGGTTCTCCGTAATAATTTTCACAAAATATTCAGGAGTATTTCTTCGACACTCTTCAAATATTTACTCGGGCTGGACAAGTGCGATGAAACTCTAAGTTTTATTACGGCTCCATATACTTAATAGTTAAGCAGGGCTTTGCAAAATATGGGTTAGGAATTCTATTAATGGTTTTACAGTCCTCAGAATTTTATAGTGCGTATTTTGTGGAATATTCGCAAAGGTAAAATTCAGATCGATTATTTTTAGCGATTCTCTAGACTTTTAAGTTTTATATTGCTGCACTTAAACGAAGGGAGGATTTCAATTTGTCGGGAAATTATTTGGGCGGGGTTGCATTACATACACTTGCAATGGTAAATTCTGTAGCACTTGCCAACCAAATGTGCTTGCGAGTTGCAATTGCGACCAGTGAAACTTACGTCGATACGGTTTCACTCAAGTTTTGAATTTGTAAATTAGGTTTGACATAATTTATTTGAAAGGTGCCAGCCGCCCATATGCTCAATTCGTAGAGTCAACAGTCAAAACAGTGTTGAATTTATTTGTATGTTGTGAATTAGAGTCTACGATTTGTGAGTAAGCAAATACAACAAAACGCATGCACCAATGCATGTACCAATTCCACTGCATTCAATATTGAGTTCTTGATAGGCACGGCACCACCTCTATCCAAGCAAAGTTATTCTGCATCACTTCCTTTATATCATCAACAATTAAATGGAATATAATAAAACAATTTAAAACTAGAGCAAATTAGACTCGACAAATCAATTTAAAAAAATTGAAAGCCACAAAATTGAAATACAATGCAGTTGAATCTGCTTGCTAAGTAAGCATAATAGAGGTCAACCCAAATTGTGTGTTTTTCAAATATGCCCTGCTCAATAATAAATGAGCAAAATTTAAGAAATGAACGATAACCTGAATGACGCCAAATTGCCGATCCAAAACCTAGTTTAAGTGTAAAGTAAAGCGAATAGGGAATTGGATTTTGGGGTGAGGGATGATGTTTTGAGGTTACATTCTAAAAAATTTGTAAGGGTTTCGCTATTAAGTGTGTAGCGTGGTGTGGTGCGGTGTGGTGGTGGTGAGTGATGTGTGATTTGATTTGCCTAGAGGAAAGGATCCTTAGGAGCCCGTTGTTGATTGTTGAATGGAAGTTACGTGGTGGACAAAAGGGAATGAATAATAATCATATTTATAGGTTTCTGGTGGTTCTATTGATGAAAAGTATGCGAGGTACAGGCGTACAGGTAGTGAAGTGAGGCAGGAGGAACACTCCAAGGCACCTCCGCGGAACGCAACGTTGAGGAAAGGACGACGGAGCGAAGACAGGTGTCTCAAGTCATTAATCAAAATTAATGAGGTCCTCCTGCACCACAAAGAAACCTCATTTCGCTATAATGAAATTAATCCAACGTATAAAATTATAAGGCGAAGAGCTATTAATCCTCACCCGGTGATAAAAGTTCAATTTACATCAAGCCTCCCTTTTTACAACAAGACCTATTGTTGTGGTGACCAACAATAATCACTGAGGTTGAACGAAAAAAAGGTGGCAGGCAGGGAGGTGAGAAAAATTGCTCACACTGCACTGCCCATCCTACTCTTCTTCTGTTCTTTCTGGGGCTTCACAAATCCTAATCCAACTCAAGTGCCGTAAGGCTTTTCACTCAACACTTGAGTCTTTTATGGCTAAGCCAAGCTTTGCAAAGCCCATGCAGTCATTTGAAGCAATTCCATTTCTATTTCCATTAATTGTATCCTTCGTCCAAATTGCTTTGAATTATCTGTCGAGTCCATGGTTAGCTCGTCGGTCGGGTATCATTAACCTTCAAGTTCAACTCAGTCAATTCGATTCGGCTCATCGGGAGTAATTAAGGGCTGTTTTGATTCAAAGTCGAAGGAAACTTCAGAACACAAGTACGCAAGAGGTGATGAGAGGGTGAGACAAAGTTGAATCTCAGCATAAAATGAAACATTCCCAACTCTGATTCCTCTAATGGCATAAAAATTAGGGGTGCACGGTGCAATCTTTTTTTTTGCATCCTAGCGGCAGCGTCTTAACATTGTAAGGGACAAAAGGACAAATGCGGTTAAATTGTATCAAATTGTCCAGCCCATCTATTTAAGTTGATTCTCTGTGATTGTCGATTGTGGTTGCGGTCAGACACATTTAGTAATATTTCCTACATTTGGCACACATCCACATGCTGGGGTTTATGGAAAAAATGGGGTGCATAGAATTAGCGTGCGGAAGAGTCTTTAAGGTCCAGATGGTTGGATGGAAATTGTATTGTATTGAAGTGGTTGTTTTTAGATTTCAAAGCTTGAAATCCTTATCTTTGGACGGTAATCATTGTTGTTGAAGTAGGGGGTCTCTTTTACAACTCTTACTCTTGGGTTTTCATGGTTTTAGATTAGCTTGCTCATAATGCTCATTTGAGGTTTTACATGTATGCATTGCATTGCATGTATTATTTTTACAAAGTGACTGGCAGGCAGGCAGGTCGCTGGTATGGAAAAAGAGGGAAGGAAGAAAAATTGGTGAATACTGACTGACTCTGACTGCAGCACCTCAGCTTGAGCTTGAGCTTAGCTTTGTGCTCATCAAATCCAGAAGCTTTTACAAACTCGTAAAAAAAGCCCTGAATTGTCCCATAAAATGATGAAGTGGACTCAAAGGTGTGAAATTCGACATACTTGTGAAATTGCTTATGTAAATGCTCATCATCAAGTTGCACATTCAATTAACTCTGAGGAATTTATAGCTTTTCTCTTAGCAGCAGCAGCAACAGCAGCATGTGATCATGAATTTGGCCTTTACTTAAGACTACATTCTTTTATGCAATCTTTAGGTGTTTGTACAAATAGCACAGCCCCAAGTGTCAGCAGTATCAACAGAATTCTAAGGAATCGAGCTGCAGAGAGAGCTGCAGCTGAATTTGCAAGGGCAGCTGGGTACGCTGGTCTCTATCATCCTTACGCTCTACCTTGGCCGGCTGCAGCGGCTGCTGCTCACCTTTGGTCACCAATGAACTCTGGAGGGTCAAGTGGGACACCGCCAACGTCGCATTCTGCTCTGGCTTCTTTGGCCTCTGTGTCAATTCAACAACCACATTCCTCTGATCTCTCTCATCCTGGAAGTCATAGCACTTCGTCCACACGCCCATCTTCTTCCGAGAGCCCAACAATCAGGGCTAACCATCATCTTCACAGTAAGAATTATTTTTTTCATAATTTTTATGAAACGAGATTTTCTCATTTTTAGCCAAATGAGAAAATTAAGAAATTCGGACAATTTGTCAGTAAAGTTTACAATGTGGAATGAAATCAAATTAATTGCAGTGGAAGTGGAGAGTCGCAATTCGGAAGATGCTTCGTTGAGTGGAGCCATAAGTGGGACAGAGAGTGAAGGAGAAGTTCCTAAATTCCGTCGAAATCGGACAACTTTCACTCCGGAGCAATTGCAAGAGTTGGAGAAGGAATTTCAGAAATCTCACTACCCCTGTGTCACAACACGGGAACGATTGGCTGGGAAGACAAGTTTATCTGAGGCCAGAGTGCAGGTACATAAATGTTTTTCATCTTTTTGAATTTAGTTAGGCGTACTTGCATTAAAAGCGTGGGGAAGGAATAGGTCAATCTAAAGTTATGTATTGAATAATAAGATGCCCGATGTGGCAATCCCAGGGCTGGGGCTAGGGCTCGATGAATTTTTTAAAAGGTGAGAAGGAGTCCAGATCTCCAGGTAGTCAGAAAAGTGAGGGCAGGAAAGGGAACATTGATTAAGAGTTTGAACTCGATGAACTCTTCAAGTATTTGTTACTTAATTCAAAGTCTGTCACTTTGTCCTCAGGAGTTGCTTTCCCCTTCCATTCCTCCATTCAACCCACATTTCTACTCACATTTCGCCGCTCCCTTTCCTTCTTACAGATCTGACGAATTCAAATTGAAATGTGAACTTGGACATTTGTAGATTATCTCATCTCATTTTTTGGTGGCAGTCCATTCAGTACTAGAGGGTCCGGTCTCAGCTCATTTATAAACATTAATGCTCGCACATTTATCTCATTCGTTGGGTCGTATCGTAGTCATAATAGCATTAGCTACTACTCACTTCCAATGCACACAATGCATGCTTGCATTCCAATAACACCTGAAAGGGCACATCCATCTTACCCTCTAAGGCTCAAAAGAAAAGTGTCAAGGGACGCCCATTCTTTATTTTTAGTTCAATCTGAATTAAATTTATGCGAATACAGGAATACAAACAAGTTAAATGAGACCGACCACGTTTAAATATTTTGAGCAGATTAGCAGACTGTCAATTCTTAATTATGTTTCAGGAGATAATAGGAAGATGACATTCATTCAAAATTTAGAGTATTCGAAAATCATATTGCAATGATCTATTAGAACCCAGTATGAAGAAATATTCATTTCTAAGGTGTAGGTGTAGTAAACGGTGCAGATTGCAGATATTAGATCGTAAAGTGAGTTGGTGAAATTTCTTTGTCCAATTCAGGTTTGGTTTTCCAATAGACGTGCCAAGTGGAGACGCCATCAAAGAATGAATATGTTGAAGCCCTTCGCTCTGCATGGGTCGACCTCGCCAAGCAGTCTGGGGCGAGGTGGAACTTCGTCCCCTTCCCCACCCCCGCGTTCCCAGTCAACTCAGTCCCCCGGATCGGGTCACCACCGCATTCAGCAGCAGTCGTCGGTGGGCGGGGCCCCCATTTCTTTGGCCCACCTCTCCCCTCACACCCACCACCACCTTTCCCATACCCTTCACCACAAGTCCGAGCCCATTTCCCTGGTCCACCCTCACACCCACCCCCGCCCCCACTCTCCATTACCCCTTGTCATGGGTGGTGAGAACAGTGCATTCAACC